>JBBPJV010000011.1:0-85080 GCA_038088915.1 Sutorius aff. eximius
CAACTACCGCGCCGTCCTCGCTATTGCCCTCGGTGGATTCGTCCTTTTCCATTCCAACCGTTGCTAGGGCGGCAACTCCGCCCCGAGGAACCGCTGAGAACCTATACTCTACCCCACGTGCTGATGACGAGGAGGCTGCAAACCTGATGCTGTATTTGCATACTTCTCCATCCCCTGTGCGCCCTTCTACGATGCGGGACAGAAACGTGAAAGACTTGACCGCGTTTCGGGCGTTGGGCGGCGGTTCCCTCCGTGGCAAGGGCAGAGTACTGTTTTCCGGAGGGGACGATGGGAGAAGTCCCCTCCGGAGTGAGAGCAGCCTCATTATCGACACCTTGCCAGGAAGCCAGAATTCCCAGAGCATGAGCCAGGCACGTCTCCTCGATACTGTAAGCGACAGTTCAGGGTCGTTGGTACCTGCTGCCCCGATGGAGCCCACGCCGCCCACGATATTTCCCCCCACTTCCGCATCTGTCCCTTCACCGTCTTCATCTCAGTTGCTTCCAGTTCCCCTTTCGCCTTCGGGACAGACAGAATCTCTGTTCGTCCATCCGCAAGCTTCGCCTACTCCCGGAGGTGTCCCATTTAATCTGAACGATTTCATCAATGTTTCTCCTTCCCCCGCTGTGTCCACCGTACCCCGCTCTGCGATTTCATTGAAGTCAGGGCTAGGCGCAAACCTGCGCACCGACTTGGGACGGAAACTGTTTGAAGAAGAGCAGCATCGTCATCAGCATTTCACGGTCCCACATAATCACACTGATGCGTTACGGCACGAGAAGAACGGAAGTAGTCTGGGAGCAAGCATCGACCTCTCAACCCACTAACTTCTGGAGCACCGCTTTCTAGGACAAATCACCATCTAACCTGTCAAATTTTCAACGCTTATTCGGCAATTCATTCATACGCGGAACAAATGTTGTAGCAACTACATCTGTATCAACCACACATCGGGCCGGACGGCGTTGGCAGCAGTAATCTATTAAGTTGTCTTCATATGTCGCTGCAACGCATGGAACCCACTCATCCCCATGCACGTGAAT
This sequence comes from Sutorius aff. eximius, assembly GCA_038088915.1. NCBI lineage: Eukaryota > Fungi > Basidiomycota > Agaricomycetes > Boletales > Boletaceae > Sutorius > Sutorius aff. eximius. Next base: position 1,044 of record JBBPJV010000011.1, read on the forward strand.
TACGAATGTTTGTGCAACGGGAATTCCCACGTACCGCTATCTATCTAATTTTCACGAGTTCGTCAAGTTTCTATCCTTATTATCCAGCTTTCTCGCTTGATTTCTTGTGCAGGCGCCACTCTCTTTTGAAGGCCGATTCCTTTTGCTATCTCTGACGCAACGTGGTTCCTATCATTAGCTTGGAATCATCCCCAACCTTGGTTATTTCTCTTTCTTTTCTCGTCATTAATCTCTCTCCTTTACCTGCTCGGCCAGGCCGTGTTTCCCACCTTTCTGTAACAGTGTACTCATATTTCTTCCATCAATTCACGACTTTCCTTCTCCCGTTTGCTGAGTGCTAATCTGTGACATTACCTTTAGATGAACGAGTTTTCAATGAACATGACTTATGCTTTCCGTGCGTCGTGATGAAGATTTCTTTGCAACGGCTATCTCTCCGCTTGGTGTGCACCTGTGAGCGTCCGCATCGGGGTACAAACATGAGTTCCACTGCAGCGGAACTGAAGTACTGATCATCAATTAACGTTTTAACCCTCACCTCATTAACCCAGCCCGCTAGGACCAATATTGCTTTACTGGGGAAATTTTATGTCAGTGTGAGAGGACTGCCTAGGCACCATCATGGTTGCAAGTTCCCATCTCATCTCTCCATCTCAAGACAAGAACTGACAAGACATGATGTTGTCACCGGAAGGTATCCTCGTGCTTACGGGGCTGCGCTCGCTCCGAGTTATGTTTTTACTCACCTTCGGGTCGTTCGTGCTGTTGTGAGCATCCTTCACTTGGCACTCCCAATTCGTTTCACGTGGTTCTTTCCACAGGGTATTTACTACATTTTCTGTCCCTCTGATAACCATGTTCTACTTCATCGATCCCTCTGTTCCTGCCGGAGTACGATTCGGAGTGTGGGGACGGTGTTATAACGCTGGGGGAACTTGTCCCAACTCACCTCAGCATGTACATTTCGCCCGTTCGCGAGCGCGTGTTTTGTTGGACGCGATGATTGTTGGCCATTCAGGATAGGATATAGCTTTGACTCGCACATCGACGCGTCCCTGACGAACGCCATGGTGTTTTACCCTATCGGTGAGACATTTTCTCAGACGCTAACCGTCCATGCGGCCGGCCGACCCGATCTCACCCACGCCCCTGTCATGTCGCGCCACGCCTCGCCGCGGCTAGCGGCGATCCTCTGCCTCCTTTCCACCCTCTTGTACGGATACCCGCCCGCGCGGTACCCCTTCCGGGCGTTCTCGTTGCCCGCCTTGTCCACCTTCATGGCGTCATCGACCGCGTATTTGTTCGCGGTCGGCCTTTGGGGGTCGGCTGCAGCCAAGTTTAGGGCCGAGGACGTTGGTGTGACGTTTGGGCCCCTGGTGAATACGTGCGAGATCTGTTCTCGCACACGATCGTGTGTGAGAATGACGTACACATGCTCACGCGAGATACATTCCCCCTTTCTCTCTTTTTTTTTGGGGGGGGGGTTGTTCTCGTTTCGTCCGTGGGTGCAGCTGTGGATGTCGCTCGTCGGGACGGTAGCGATGGGATTGGTCAGCCTTGGTTCGGGATGCGGTGATTTACGGAGGTTGTGCGTGCGTGGTGGTCGAGAAGCGTGATTGGCTTTGCGCGGGTGCAAACGTGTCGATGGGTTTTAGCGGCGACGAGGTTACAAGCAGCTAGAATCGTATTCGGATGTATTAGAGATCATACGTATACGTGAAATGGATTGTAAACCATGACGTGCATTGATCCTCAAAACGGTATATTCGTGTCGGTTGTCAATATGGTTCAACGGCTTTCGCCTGGCTCTCGTGACGAGTGGTCGACTGGGCAATCAAAACTCGTGTGAAACGTCGTCTAGGATCGAGACGTGTGTGGGCCGTCGTCCTGAGAGAGACGTGAAAGTGGGTGTTTGGACATTCGTAAGGCAAGAGATGAGACTGGAGAAGTGACTTGGAGTATTGTTTTCTGTCGCCAGCCCAGAATCCACTTGGGTCGGAGATAATAGACGCTGAAGGTCAGGCAGGTGAGACGCAAGCCCACGACGGTAGGAAGCGAACCCAGAATGAGAACGCTCATGCGTCGGTGTTTTGGGATTTAAATGAGTACTCGGAACGCAACCTGGCGATATAGGTCGGGATCGACTCCATATCTAATTTGACACGTCAGGACATATTAAGTAACTAGGCGGCTTGTAAGGCTTGATTTCATACCGTTCTAAATTGAGTGTATGAAGAGGTGTGGGCGCACGCGAGTGGGTGTTGGCAGAGTTGTTGACTGAGGCCCAGGGAATGCACCTTGAACATCTCGAAAGCTTCTACGAAAGACATGAATCGCGATTGCGGCGAATGGCCGTATGTATGTAGACTTCCCTCTCTATACATACCACTCCTTCAAGAGTTCAAATCAGAGCGGAAGGACGATCCACGTTCCGAGACTATCTGAAAAGGAACGGAGAAATATTTTCAGCGTATAATGTACGGATAGCGTGTCCTTATCGTCTGTTTGGACGGTCAATTCGTTCGGGCGATTTATTGGTCAGTGCGCTCTGACCAAAGTGAGGACTGGGCTGCGGAACGCGGGTGCCGCCCAATGAGCTCACAGCGGATTTTACATAAATAATCAGGCGTACCTCGACACGCAGTCATTCGCCGACTGCAAACGCTGCCTTGGTCGCAGGAAGGAGACAAATATAGGTTCCAGGCAGGTCAAGCTTGCTGAGTCGAAGTCGTGACATTGTGGTCAAAGGAAAGGATGGAAGCGCTCGGATGAAACACATCAACGCAGCCAGCGTCAGCGTTGGTCCATCAATAACAAATTCCCAACAAACCAGGATTTACCCTTATCAGGTCAACAATTGGTAACTTGCGTCGACTAGCGCGCCCTAATAGGCGTGGGCAGCGTGGGCCTGTAGTCTATGCAATAGATGCGAGTCCACAAGAACATATGTTCAACGGGAACACCCGTCGGCAATAACTGAGCTTTATGGGCCGTTGTTCGTTCGGGGATTCACCGTTCAAAATATTGGAAGGGAAAATAAAGTGTGTGCTCGGAAGAGTTACAAATAAACCCTGACACTAATCTTAGCCCACGGGCTTTGAACTTGTTACTCCACGGCATGGGTCAAAACGCAGTCAAGCTCTGTGGACAGGGTCTTATCATTTGCCTAGTAAAGTACTCTTCCACCCCGCGTCTCTGATCGTTCCTTGGGTAACCACGCGGAACCCCGCCAAGGTTGCCACCAGGGCCATAGATGCAGGCGGCGTTCCCTGCAGCCAAGTCTGGTGAGAACCCTTGCGCACCATGCGCATATTTCGAGATTTCAAAGCATGTTCCACGGTGGTGAAACAGGGCGCAAGTGTTCACCCTTCCAAAGAGCTCAAATGGGCTCGGTCTTTTTTCGCAATAGTACATATTAATCATGTGAGCTTCACCTCCCAATCGTATCCCGTGGGTTCGGCTTTCCAATCAGGCACACTAACCCTCTTTATGTATTGATAACTGGCCCCAGTTGAGGATATGAGGGTGGTATGCGTCGGACACGGCGCCTAGACACCCCCGCTCTAACCAGCTCGCAACAAAGATGCCTCCGCGCTCGGACGCGTTTATTTCCGTGATAATCAGTGTACCATATGTGACCACGTCCTGGCCAGACTTCGGCAAGTCCCCTGAACTACCTGTACTTGCCAACTGCTGCAGTTGGAAGGTTCATAATATTTAAGGCCGCCCACAATTCCGCCCTCTCCCCTCACGGACCTTAACTGTTTCTTTTCTCTGATCGAGTTCATAAGTTCGGTTCACCCCTGCTTCCCTCAATCGTGCCATCAGCCCCCCTGACCAAGCAGCTTGTCCTGCCCCTCGATCTAACCGTTTGGCGTGGATCGCCGTACCTGCCACTCTCGGCAATACATACACAACACTAACTGGAGTTCAGAAAGTACGTCAGCGCTTTCTTCCCGATGTTTCCTACCACGTGCTCGTACCGATAAGCTTGTCACAGGACGACACGGCATCGCGCCAGAGGTAAGACTCATTTGTTTCCTTCCCCCTTACATTTTACACCCTTGCACTCACAAGATTGAGCAGAAACACGTCTTGACACCAATGAGCCAAACAGCAGGAGAGCTTTTCGCTTCCGAGTGCGTCCAGCTCCTTCATCTCCTCCGGACCGCTGATGAAGTCGTGTAGGGGGGCTGCGACAACGAACGATATTTGCCAGTGCAGGTGGCTTTCGGGTGGCGTTCTTTGCAACGCAACCTTTCTTACTTTCGACGACTTGATGGTCCACCTGGGCCGTGCGCATGATGTGCAGGGATACGCATCACGGAAGCTGGCTTGTCAGTGGTTGACAGACAATGGCCACTGCGATAAGGAGTTGTGCAGAGAATCATTTAGGCGTCATATTAGCATTCATCTGGGCCGCTCAGTTCCCTGTACCGAGTGTGGCAAGCCATTCTCTCGCGGGGATTCTATGCGTGCGCACTTGAGAAAGATGCATGGGCAGCAGTGATTGCCTGATGTTTTCTGACCCCTTTTCTTTTAGATATGCACACACTATGCTGCTTGCTTCACTTTTTACATTCAATTTCCCATGTCTAGCCGTAAAAGCATGATACGATATGTAGTTTTATGCATGTATATGGAGTAACTACCCTGAGAGGGACCAGCAGTGGTGCCGCAAGTGTGGGCAACTTGATTAGATCTTGCGTGGGAGTTCACCACAGCGTGCGAATTACTCTCCCTATATACTCTGCAAAGAAGCCTCGGCAGCCATGCGGCAATGTTCGAATGTCTCTGGGGACTGTGACGATAGGGTCAGTTGTATTTTCTGGAACCCCTGATTTTTATGGATGTTCTGTATAGACGGTCAAGAAGCACGACTGGCCCGGGACGGGCCCAGATGGGGCAGGTGTTGTGACCATACCACGAGGCTCCAAGTATCGAATACAGGCATGGACGTCATACCTACCATACACATGTGACTACTGGTGGGGATGATCAGCATCCGAATCAGCATATCAATACTCAATACTGTCGTCAGCTGCTGCACGGACGCCAGTCCGTTGCTTCTTAACACGAAACGTCGGTTTTCGAGACCGTACGCAACGGACTGTACAGCAGGACTTGCATTAGGTGGATACCCCATTTGGAAAGGTACCAGCCTCGATCCTTTTGAATTGCCATCGCCCGCTTCGTCAATAACATTATCCCCCATACATTTCAATTTCCCACTTTGGTCCTCTTAAAGAAGTGCGCATGCTATGTGTTGGTGGGTGTTGCAGCTTCCAGGTTGCACCAGGAAGGCTGCTAAAGTGCTGTTAGTGCTGTGACTGCCTTCCAACATGAGGTAACGGAGGCATACACAACTAATAATTGGCATTGTTTGGGCACTCGACATCATTTATTGGTCAACGGTCAAACTTCAAGACACAGCAAGTGCTAGCGGCGGCCGTACCTGGAAGCATCGAAGTCAATGTTCTTTAAATGAAAACGGCATGGGCAGCCAACGCTCTTCTAATACTACCACTTGTCATCCCTCTGCACATTATTGATGGCTGAAACGTCGAGCTTCACACTAATGCATAGATTGCTACTAGTGGCAGGCTCAAGGAGGGCTCATATCGCTCTTTCACTCGTAAATAATTGGGCAATATAAGTCCTGACAGATGTAGCCAACTCCGACGTGGTGTGCACCGCGCTCTAGCCCACAATCGTGATCCTGTCAGCTTCTCTGGAGAAAAGATTGATAAGCTGCAAGCGCTCCCGCGGTCAAATGGCTGACTCATGTATGGAGAAGATCTATGATCGGTGCGGATGCCATGCGCACCGTCTCTTCGTCCTTCCAGTATCTTTAAACAATATAAAGGGGGAGATGGCATTGAGTCCAGCTTTGTATCTCCAACCCCTGACTCCACCCCCGAAGCTGGTTGCATAAATGGACAACATCCGGGAGGACGACCAAGTACGCCCAATAGAGCAATTTCCTGCAAATAACAAACCTCCTTGGACGTATGATTATCCTACGGGTATTAGTCTGTAAGGGCCACTTTTGATGTTGACCACCGAAGTGTGCTGACCTTCCCACCTTTGCGATTCTGACAGTCCTTCATGTCCTGAACAATCGCAAGACTTACTTGCCGATCCACATTCCTCTCCATTGCCTTCCCCCCTCACCACGGAGCCATTCGCAGTTTCTGCCGGACATTTACCCTATGGAGGTTTGCACACTCCTAGTACAACAGGAACTCTGGGTAGGATGACTTCCAATCCCGAACTGTGTCAGTCACTTTGGGGTGGGATGAGCTCCCATTTGACCCATGCGGCTCACGCATCTATCCCCCCACCGCAAAACCGTCCCCAGACTCTGTATGGATCCCTTTGTGGCTCGCCTCGTGATGATAAGCCATATCCTGTTCCCCCTGTTCTCTCTGGCCCTCAGAGCGTCCCACATTCAATGTCGCCAGTGCTCCAATCCCACCTAAATGTGGGACAGCCTGGCGATTGGGCGCGACATGCTTTGAGCGGGACGATGACCCCATGCACCTTCTCTCCCGATCAAGATACAGATCTCTCCGCCTCGGGCCTCCTCGGCGCCTTTACAAATTATGATTCCCTTCTGGATGCACGCGCAAATCCAGAACCGTCGATCGCGCCCACGACGCACGATACCACGTCATCCGCTCAACATGCAGCACTCCTGCACGATGATACAAGCCGTGAAGTCCGCCAGCCTCCCACTGTTGGGTACGGTTTTATCCTCTCCGTTTTCGCTAGGTTGCTGATAGAGTCGCATAGAGTGGTTACGCCAACGAACAATGATACATGTCGGTGCATGTGGCTTACGAGTGGTACATTTTGCGGTGAAAGCTTCGTCACTTTCGACGCTCTGATCCTCCACCTTGGTCGTGTGCATGATATGCGGGGTTCGACAACACGAAGGCTGGTTTGCCGGTGGTCGACGGGAAGAGGATGCTGTGCTAAGAAATTGCGCAGACACGCATTCCGGCGTCACATCGGCGCTCATCTTGGCCTCTCGGTTCCTTGTACCGAGTGTGGTAGGCCCTTTTCTCGAGCTGACTCCATGCGAACCCATCGGAAGAAGCGGCATGCAAAGAAGTAACCGCTAATTGTCTTCTGGGCAATTTTTCTTCTAGACATACCACCCCACACTCTGCCTACCCCACCTGAAATTTGCATGCATTGATTTTACATCCACGGCGCGATATAATTGTATGCTCGGTGTATGGGATAACCACTGTATGGGGCCACAAGGCGAGACAGGGATGGATGGAATGAACTAGTATTCAGCAGGCTGGAGCTTGCACCTCTCCGGCAAATGCATACGAGACTCGTGTGATCCGTTCACACGACTGGACGGAAAACTTGAACAGGCGACGTACACATGTTCACTCGAGATTCTACCGACCGGTTCCGGGTCCCAGTCATTTCTGGAAGCTCAGTGTCTCTCGTCGAGACTATGATGGATATCGCCAGTGTTCATTCTGGGTGTGGCAATTACAGCCGTTGTACGTGATAGTAAAATACGAGGGGTTCGATGCGCTAGATGTAATCATGACACCATGTTTCAGTCGAACGACCAGAATATCAAGTATATCAACCTTGTGAGTTCCTGCGTGATTGAGGATGGGCAAACGTCGTGGCAGTGTAGAGAGAGGGTCGAGGAGGTCGAGGCGCGGTGCTGGCGGCACCGTGGCTGAGTCAGCACGTAGAGTCGAGTAGCGGAGTCTATTCAGTGTAGAGTCAGGCCTTCCACCACTACCACTCGGGGTTGGTCCCCTCCCTTCTGGGCCCCGCCAGCGTGAATGTGTACATGTGCAACCCTGCGCGACACGAGTAGATCGAAACGCCTGACATCATGATTTGTGGGCACCACGGGACGTCACCGATGAAAATGAAATGAGTGACAGCTGCAATGTGAGGGATAATACAGTCCTTGACACTGGCTGCCCCGGCGAGGTGTGGATAGCTACACCCAAGTATGATGGACATTAGAGAGTGCTTTGAGGGAAGTGAGCGACTATGGTGGGACATTCTATACAAAAAAGGTTCATTTCAGAAATAGGTATGGCTAACCAAAGCGTGAGGGATATACACAGGCTAGAAACTAGAGCGGTTGCTGTGCGGGAGAGGCGGTAACGTGACTGTCGCCAAAGATGTGTATGGGTATATTGTCAACATGAAGACAAGGGTTGGCAAAGAATAGTGAGTTGGTGCAACAAGGAGGATGACGACCCAGTTCATGCGAGACAAAGCTGGTGCCATGGTAAAGACTGGCGAGGGTGATCAGCATCCGGATCAGCATATCAATACTCTCAATACTGTTGTAGCCAGCGCTGCGCTGAGAAAAGAAACTAGCATTTGGCCTCTCACGACCCCGAATTATTCCGGTTTCTGGAAGCATATGTACTCAGTCCGGATGTCAGTCCGTTGCTTCTTAATATTTCGAGACCATATGCAACGGACTGTAATATAGCAGGACCGGACAACTTGCACCAGGTGGATATCCCATCTGGGAATTTATCAATCTCGATCCTTTGGAATTGCCATCACCTGCTTCGTTAATAATGGCCTTTTACCCGAGGGGTGAGCGCTTTCGTCCTGGATCACATGCATGCACCCTATTCAAACATCAAACCGAACCATTGAATCGCAAAGCGCAAGCTGTGTTAAAGCAGCCGTAACTTACTTCCCAGGGCCCCCGGATCAGCCCTCGCGTCCACTGGAAAACCGCCGGGGTCGCGATGATCGCAGTTATTCAGACGAGTCACGATCACCTGCATCCAGACAGGGTCGTCAATGTTTCAATGCTTACGCTCGAGAGGGGGGCCCGCGCGATTACTAAGCATATTCCCGAAAATGTCTACAGGGTATAGCCTTACCCGTGCCTTGGGGCCGTTGAGCCGAACCCCTCGCGCTTTCCCTGCTGGTATTGTTGCAGTGTTCATCCCCTTTAGAAGTGGAGGCAGGGCTCAACAACCGCGGGCCCACAATACGACAAATTTCGAGTGCTTGGGGGGAAATTGATATCTCTCGCGTGCAACTATCCGGTAGTACTATCCGTCATTCAAAACAAGCGACCATGTCAAAGCTCACATGGAAAGGGGCGATCCTGGTATGTGCACGTTGTGTATGCACAGCAGAGCCCTGACAAGCATCCAGTTACGAACGCAGGCAGTCTCCTGAAGTTCCTCGTAGAAATCCGTCCCGAGGGTATGTTCGGCATCTTCCACTATCCACGTGGTGGGCAGGTCAGGGACGAAACTGATGGTCGGGCAGTGAATACAAAACACGTAGTGCTGGTCATACTTACGTTCCATTCAGTCCTGATAGTCTCCGAACCCATGACCCGTCCAGTGCTAGTCCGAACATCGCGCCCCTCGTCGACTTTTTCCATTATGAACTACCTTATTCGTGCGGTGGCCGGCGAATCAGAGCCCACGAATCCTTTCAAGTGATGGCGGGTGTGGGGATTTCATAAGTGAGGCTCACTTTGAATCCGGTGAAACGTCACCGCCCTACCCGACTCGAGCAACAATGTATCTGTAGTGCTCAGACATGTGTCATTTCCATGATCCGGCTGCCATGCGATAATGGCGGGTCCCGTTGCTTCAAGTGGATTTGGAAGGCTCGCCAGCGTATAAAGTTGTTCACGAGCCCCGCCATTCCTCCATTCTATTTCTCCCCTCGAATCGACAAGTCGGCTCTTAAATCGCGTCACTAGGTCCTCCCTAGTTGTGAGCTGATTGCTGCCCCTAAGTCCAAGCGGATCCACGTAGCATCCTCTTCCAGCAGCGTTACGCACACCTCTGCCAGTATGGAACACCGATTGGAATTCGAGGTGGGATTTTATTTCCAGCTCTCCCTTCCGTTCTCATGTTTATGTGTTACTGGTAGGAGCAAGCAATAATTATTGGACCAGAGGTATTACATTCCTTTCACTCTCTCGTCGTCTTTTTCCATGTTTGTGCTGAGGTAAGGTTGCGCAGGAGCACACATATTTTATACCCACGAATTACATGGCAGGACTGGAGCCTCCCATTGTTGGGTACGGTCTTTATTCTCTCCGTTGTCACCAGATTGTTGATGGAGTCGCATAGAGTGGTTACGACAACAAACAATGATACATGTCGGTGCATGTGGCTTACAAGTGGTACATCTTGTGGTGAAAGCTTCGTCACATTCGGCGATCTGATCCTCCACCTGGGTCGTGTGCACGATATGCGGGGTTCAACAGCACGAAGGCTGGTTTGCCGGTGGTCGACAGAAAGAGGATGTTGTGCCAAGGAATTGCGCAGAGACGCTTTCCGGCGCCACATCGGCGCTCATCTCGGCCTCTCGGTTCCTTGTACCGAGTGTGGTAGGCCCTTTTCTCGAGCAGACACCATGCGAACCCACTGGAAGAAGCAGCATGCAAAGCAGTAACCATTGGATGTTTTCTGGGAAAGTTTTCTTCTAGACATATTACCCCATGCTCTGCCTATCCCACCCCAAAATTTGCAGGCATCGATTTCACATCCATGGCGCGATTAAATTGTATGGGATACCCACTGTATGGGGTCACAGGGTGAGACGGAGACGGATGGAATGAACTAGTATGCAGCGGACTAGAGCTTGGACGCCTGACATCATGATTTGTAAGAACCACAGGATGTCATCGATGGAAAGGAAATGAGTGACGGCTATAAGGAAGGTGAGGATAATACAGTCCTTGACACTGGCTGCCCCGGCGAGGTGTGGATAGCTACATTCAAGTATGGTAGACATTAGAGAGTGTTTTGAGGGAGGTGAGCGGCTATGGTGGGACATTCCATACAAAAAAGGTTCATTTCAAAAATAGGTATGGCTAACCAGAGCGTGAGGGATATACACAGGCTAGAAACTAGAGCGGTTGTTGTGCGAGAGAGGCGGTAACGTGACCGTCGCCAAAGATGTGTATGGGTATATTGTTAACATGAAGACAAGGGTTGGCAAAGAATAGTGAGTTGGTGCAACAAGGAGGATGACGACCCAGTTCATGCGAGACAAAGCTGGTGTCATGGTAAAGGACATGTCGGATCAGGATGAATAAAGGGTGAAGGACATACAAACCACGGGCGAGGGATATGAAGATGTCAGCCTAGCTTGACTTGCATACGGAGAGTTACATCCTCGCAGCAAAAAAAAAATTGTTGGGTTGAACGTCCCCCCATTTTCAATGTACATACCGGCACCATCTGCATGTTTTATCACGTCCACGAGCCAATGACTCTGTGCATATGCGCACAAAAGTGTCATCACTGATCAACGTAACCGACTTAATCCCTGACTTCTTTCGCAGCCTCTATGACCCTGGCACAATTTCGTCTTTATGATGACCCGAGGATGGAAAAGAAGCCGGGGGGTGGCCAGAGACCATTGCATAGATAGAAGAGTGCATAAATTGGGGAGTTTGCAGTGGTCCTGCATGGTCGGGATTGATCCAGACGACTTCTCACCAGGTTTCCCCTCACTGACACCGCCGTGACAGTGGGGCGGATGATAGGTCGGGTGATGTAACGGGCGACAAGGTTCAAGATTGACGATGCGGGAGCCAGAGCCAATGAGACTGAGGTCTCCACGGGCGGCATAGTCATGCTGGACCGCCCACATGGTATCACTAAGGAAGGGATGTGTTGGTTGCTAGAGAAGGCAAAGGACAGGGTATTGCGGTGCATCAACGGAATTCATACTTCTTTCCCCGCCTTTCCTCCTTCCAAGATCCGGAAGAAGTCCACATTCCATGATGATTTAGGAAGTGGGAAGAGTAATCCATGTATGTAGAATAGCGTTGCGGATGACGTTAGTGCCACATCCTGTGCCATTAGAATGGTCAATGGGTTTCGTACTCGGACATTTTCTGGTCCACGACTCCAACTTGCATCTAAAATTATATTACGGAAAGTGACCGCAGGAAAAGTAATGGATATTCAGACGTGCCTTCATGTATTCATCCTCCGGTTGCCAGTACCACTGTGCCCATGGGATGGATGGCGTAGGCTGGGATTCAACATGGAAAATGATGGAAAAAGCAACAGTATACACTGTGACTGAGGCCATAGCATTGTGACAAGAGAAGACAAGGGTACTGAGACCTAGGGTCCGTCTAGCTACTATCTGACTCACCGTCAAGTTTCAACTTTGTATCGGTGTTAGGATGGGGGAAATTGGTGTAATGCGCTGAGAATGCAGGCACAATCAGACCGGAGCAATCGAAAAAGGGCAATCAGACCATTCACAATTGAAACAGTGCCATGCAACTGAGAAAACATTCCAGTGATGGTGCTCTGCAGACCCTTGGAGATATGCACTCCATATGGTCGTGAGCACTGGGTTTGGCAGTAGTTCTTGCTCGCGGTGATATCGGATTCCCCGATAAACCAATAATTATTCCATGCAGAACAAGGCCAGGCAGGCTCTTGTATTGACGGTCCGCTTCCGTTGAATGCCCTGGCATCCAAAAATATGGATTAATATCATATAGGCGCAGGAGACTTTGGGGCAATTTTGAAAAATTCCTCCAAAAGTGCAAGTTTCAACGTACTTGCACGCCCGTGGCCAGCCACTGGCAGGAGTTTGCTACATCCGCTGGATGATTCCTGTCAAGCTTGTGTGCAACCACCTTGCAACTCGATGGCTGTCCAGGTTGGGCCCACTTTTTTTGCATCGTCAATGCGATCAGCATTAACCCCAGAGTCCGAACGTCGTACATAATAAGAGAAAAGAAATAAATTCAAAACATCTTCACTCTGACGGCATTTAGAACATACCTGTCAAGAAAAATCGACGCCAGAAAAAGGGCGAAAAATACTGGCATACGTGGCGCACACGAATATAGATCCGACTGATGTCCTCCATGGTTGGCGCGGTGGCCAGGAAGGCGGCTCGCAAAATGCTTACGTGAACAAATTTTGGTTGTGTAGCAGAAGTTCTGACTAATGTTCAAGGTGCTTCGGCCAACAAGCACTGCGGCATCTTGCCCTGTGATCGCGCGATCAATGATCGTTACCCATGCTAAGGCGGCCTCGAAGCCTTTCTAGATTTCCACATCGGTCCCAGACTATATATGACCCCCAAGTACCTTTCTATCGCCCCAGCCCCGATCACTCCTTAGGCACGGCACGCTTCTACTACCTCACCTTCGGTGCTAAATAAAGGAATAGGGATGTACAAGCACATAGTGCGTAAGGCCGGGGCGAGGAATATTACAATGTGAGTCTAGCCTGCTAGACTTGGATACAGAAAGTCACGTTTGCGCAGTAATATATATATTTGAGTTGAACGTCCCTCTGTTTTCAATACACATATGTCATGATCTGCGTGCCTGAGTCAAGCCGCACAAGTTGTGTTCACGGGCTATGTACGTACGAAGACGTCACTATTGGTGGATCGAGTTGTTCCCTGGCTTCTTTCGCAGCCTCTCTGCCACTTTGGCACAAGTCATGTTCGCATGTGACTCCGAGGAAGGAGGGGGGGATGAGGGGGAGGGGGGGGGTAGACACCATTGCACAGATGGGGGAGGGTATAAATGACACCATCCGAGGAGTTTGAGATGGCCTTGCATAGTTAGGATTGATTCTGACCACTTTTGACCAGGCCCTGGGTAGATTCCCCTCATTGCTACGGATGATAGGGATAGGATTGGTGGTTCAAGATTTGGATGCTGGAGGCAAAGCCGATAGTACTGAAGTCTCCACGAGCAGCAGATCAGTCATGCTGGGCCGTGCAAAAGGCATTGCCAAAGGAGGTATTAGTTTGTTGCCACTGTGCCAGAGAAGGCGATGGGCAGGCCGCAGCGATGTATCAACAAAACTCACACTTTTTTCCGCCTTTCCTCCTTTCAAGACGTGTGCATTTCGTGAGCTGAGGTCTGGGAGGGTATCCATAGTGAGGCCTAGACTCCGACAAATCCCACAACGCCCAGGGACTCGACCCAGCCATTCTGATTCGCCGTCGGCTTGACGTCGGGACTAATGAAGGCGATTGGGGGTAATGCGCCGAGGATGCAGGCACGAATCTGAGCGGAGCCATCAAAAAGGGGTAACCAGAAAGCTCCACAACGGAATAGTGCTGTGCAGCTTGCCGGTGATTCTTCCATATGAACTCTTGGAGATCAGTGACTGATCGTGAATACTGGATTTGGCAGATGTAGTCCTTACTCACGGTGATCTCACATGTATATGGTCCACCAATCTGCCAACGGGTTTCCTGATGGATAAATCGATGATCGTTTCGGGCGGAACAGAGCCATGCAGGCCCTCGCCACGGTGGTCGGATTGGCGTCACACAGGCACAGGAAAATCTGGGCAGCTTCGTAAAATTTTTCGCTCCGTGCACCATGATCACGCAGTTGGTGATGCGTTGATGTGGCTGCTCACCAGTCGGGGTTGGCCGGTTAATCCACGGTATGTTCTGGGTTTTGTTCATGCATCCGCAACTTGTGTGCACCATGACGTTAGTGCGATGTCTGACACAATCATTCTAATAGATTGTTGCTCGTGCCGGACGACCTCAGTGGTGCATTGATAGATTTCCAGACTACCATATATATGACCCCCAAGGACTTCTCCGAGCACCGCTCCAGCCCCGATCACTCCTTCCCCGCGGTCACAGCACGCTCGTACTACCTCACCCTCGGCGCTCCGTTAGTCATTTCTTCAGACCGTGCGGATCGATCTTACCTTCTCCCACTTTGAGGATCTACAATCAGCCACTAACGCCGACAATCATGGGAACCTTTCTCACCAGTGTCCCATTGTCGTAATTCCCAGGCCAACCCCTTCCGACGGGATACATTGGCAAGTTTTGCCTTTCTCTTAGCGACCGTGATGTTCTCAGCTTCTCCTGTCCTCACTTCTATCCGAGCCTTGAGCCACAGTTCGAGCGCCCGAATAAAAAGAGGAAGGCGCTCCAAACCCGTCTCGCCTCAATGCCGAGCAGGATCGAAATCGGGCTCGAACCCCTGGCTGAGATGAGTTCCAGCGTGTCTCGCGGATTCAGTTCATGTGGGCTACCCCTTCATATCGCAAAATATCATTAAGAGTTTGACGCGGAGCATAAACGCCCGGGTCTCATTCAAACCGCATTTCGTCAGTACACAATTGTCAGTCCAGAATCACTCCCTTATCTGTGAATGGTCGACCTAGCAGGGATTATAAATCGTACCCGAAATAGATGTGGGCGTCGTACCCTTATGGACCATCACTTCGTGCGGCGAGACGTCTCCGCCTTACTAGACCTAGAGCAACGACGCCCCTGCCGTCAGATAAGCATTCAATATACTTCCGCATCGGCGCAGTTGGAAAGCTCGTGGTTACAATATATAAACTATGCACCAGACCGCTGATGCTAACTCCATCTCTGGCGAATCCTAGCCACTTTTTTCTCTCCTTGAGTCTTTCAGATACCCCCCCTTCATTAAAGCAGTGTCATTGGCTCTTCACTGCACGAAGGGCCGAATCCTACCTCCCAGCCTGGTCGACGCACCACTTTCTTTCCACTGACACTTCTTCACACCACCTGTGAGCCCGATTTTCATCCCCTTCCACCCTTTCCTGCATCCACCTCACGTCTTTCTCCCCTGATATTTCTTCTCTTCTGCCTTTCCTTTTACCCTTACACTAATCCGGTTGAACAGCAGCACCTTGTTTCCGTTCGTCAAGCAGATGACGGGAGAAGAATTTTCTACAGCTGAGTACGGTCATGACCCTCTCCATCTTCGCCAGACTGCTGATGGCCTTCTGCGCTGTGGTCGCCGCAACGAATGACGACAGGTACCAGTGCAGGTGGCTTTTCGGGACTACGACCTGCACTGTAGGATTCAGCAATTTTGACGACTTGATCGTCCACCTAGGTCATGAGCACGATATTCAAGGATCCGCAGCACGAAGGCTGGTTTGTCGATGGTCGACCGACCATGGATCCTGTGACAAGGAGTTGCGCAGGGATGCGTTTAGACGTCACATTGCCACTCACCTCGGTCTCTCAGTCCCCTGCACCGAGTGTGGCAAGCACTTCTCCAGGCCGGACTCCGTGCGTGCGCATCTGAAGAAGCAGCATGGACGAAATTAGCTACTCTTTTCTCCTGATCTTCTCTATGTCGGAGATCAGCCCATCTATAGTCCGCATTTAGTCTCTTGTGCTACGTTTCCTTTTTTGGACTACTGTTACATTAGCGACTCTACGCGTCCTCAACACTCATTACAGACATTCCACACTCACTATGTGTACAGACTAACTTTCTCTGCCATTAGCTTGTCATACAAATTCTACCTTCCACTTGTTTCACTCACCTTACCCGAGTCATCTTGGAATTGTCATGTTTCAAGTCAAAATGATTGTATTCTTGCCACATCGAACAATTGTATAATCTAATGGTTCCATAGAGTGTGATGGAGACAAAATTTAATGCAAAGGGCTTTGATATCTTTAACTCCCTGCATGAGTAGTGAAAGACTGCATATTTTTTGGAAGCAGACCCTCATACATCTACAAAAGTGGGTGGTCAATGGAACGTATATCTAATTGCTCTGATGTGATGTTCATGTTGTTGGATACTCAGCCAAGTCACTAGAGTATCCAACAGTAAGTCGAGTGCGAAGTAACTACGTGATTATGTAACGAGTGGCTGTGTCACCGTACCGGATGTCCGTATCTCGGGTTCTCCAATACATGTGACATGCATTTTTCTGTCTGTCAATTGATACCAGTCAGCTCTGCAATCTGAATCACTCTGGTTGGGACTCTGATGATGGGATGGACAAGTCTTGATTCTGAACGAAGTGACTTATACCCATTGTACCTGATGGATGTATGATTGTTTCGGTACTGATATACGTAGGGCTGCCTGTGGCAATCGAATCGCATAATTAGAGGCACAGTGACCATGTACTCAACTGAAGTTACAGTGGTAGTGGTACGACCAGGTTACGGGGCTTTCAGATTTAAATAAATAAATTGACATGCATGCGTGTATGCACTAGATGCCAATCTAGATGTGTACCGACCTCCAGCACGCGCACCAGCGTGCTAAGCAGCCTCTATGGTTGCTACCTGACTTTCGCGACAGGTAACCTGCCAGAAGTCCAGGATGGATGTCCAATACCGTTTGGGATCGAAACGCATGTGAGCGACGTGGGCGCTCTCCTCGTATATCTCACAATGTACGTTGAGGCCTGAATTTTTCGCAGCTTCGGCGTGTCTCTGGACCTGTTTCCACGGCACCAACGCATCTTTCTTGGAGAAAATGTACAAACGGGGCGTCCGCGCGTTCATCCAGGGAAACAGATGGGGCTGGAGGAGGGCCTTGAGGTATCGCGTCTCCACTGTCTCTGCTCCAAAGAGCACCCGTAGAGAGAGACGGAAGGTATGTACTGCGAAGAGGATAAGGAGGGCAATGTAACGAGCGACGACGTTCCGGATAGCGATGCTGAAGGCCAAGCGGATGGTACGGAAGGAGCCAACACAAGGGGCTGAATCCAAAATCAGCGCACTCGAGGGGTGTTCCGATGCAGGAATGAACGGGTATTTGGAGGACAAGAGACGACCAAGCACTGTCAATTGGTATCCTCCACCTACAGTGACACATCAGAGCACATTAGGTTACTTGAGAAATTCGATCTCCATACCATTCGAGAATGAGTGCACGAGAATGCGAGGACGGGCGCGGCCAGGCGCATGGGTAAAATTGTTGATGGACGGAAGGCACCCAAGAGTCTCCAGCGCTTCCACAACAGGCAAGAGTCGAGATTCCTACAAAGGTGTGAGCTGGCAGGCCCAAATGAAGATCCCTTGCTCTACCTTTCCCCGATCCGACGTGAAAAAGAAGGCTGGCCCACATTTCACAATGATTTGTGTAGCATGAGGGTATAATTCGGCATACTTCCGGGAATAGTGTTGTAAATGGCGTGTCAGCGCTCCCACTATATGTCGGAACGGTCAATTGGGTTGGTGCTCGTGTATTACGTTAATCGACGTACTCCAACCGAAAATGAGGATTACACTGTGGAAGACGATCGTCATCTAAGGGATGCCGAATAAGCCCACATAGACGTACGTTGGCGCAGGGTCGTTGGGCTGCAAAGCCTGAGCAGCCATGCTCGTAGGAGTGAGGCTGATATAAACACCAGAACCTATCGTGACAAACCCTGACGGCGGCTGGGGTCGCGACATCCTGGATACGGTCGGGGTAAAAACAGGAAGAGGTGAATATCTGAAGGATAGACGGAGTTCAATATTGTGGCCGCACTGCCCTAGCCAATGACACCGCTTGTCAAGGCACTAGTTAGTACCCAAGGCTCTGCGCTTGTGCGAGCTCGCTTCCGAGTGTAGCCTATACGTGAAGTCTATGAGAAAGCAGTGATTATCGTATTTCGCGAAACATTTCGACATTACGTGACCTGCAATGGTGTGTCTACTTGCACGGTTCTCAGCGTATATCCTCCATGGCCAAAAAATCAGCGTCAGATTGGTCCACAACCATCCCGGTCTTCCCAAACCTCCCGCGATCGTCACACTGGCTCCCGAGCATGAACAGGATGCACGCACTTGGCTGACCAGCTTCCGAACTGCGACGACCGTCCCAAAAGACTTGGTCGAGCTTTCGTTCTCGCGTAGCTCTGGTCCTGGTGGACAAGTTGAGTATCCGATCACATCGAGAAATTTCTCCAAGCTGGAGAGGCTTTATGGCGCTGATGTTGTGTTCAGAATGTCAACAAACTATCCACCAAAGTAACTGCTCGGTGTCGCGTCGATGCACCGTGGATACCACTCTGGGCCCAGAAGAGCCTGGTGCGGAGTGTGAGCTTCATTCAGCGCATCAATATGTAAACCTCCCCAATGACTAAATGTTCGTTTCAGCCATACTATGTGAAATCGACGCATTCCCTCCTGATGACGTCCAGTGTCTCGCGTTCTCAAGCATCCAATGTGGATGACGTGCTTGCAAAGGTCTGTTTCGGGTTCGGGATCCGACACTCGTTACGCTTGTTTAAGATTTTACCCCATCAGCTACATGCCTTGATCGCAGAGTCGGCCGCCAGTTCGATAACCAAATCTCCAACGCAAGAA
Organism: Sutorius aff. eximius; assembly: GCA_038088915.1. NCBI lineage: Eukaryota > Fungi > Basidiomycota > Agaricomycetes > Boletales > Boletaceae > Sutorius > Sutorius aff. eximius. Next base: position 20,148 of record JBBPJV010000011.1, read on the forward strand.
CAACGGAAACGGGTAGTTAGCTTCCAAAAAGCGGACAATGCGCGCAGACGGTTCCAAAAGGATAAACGAAGTACCGCGAAGAGAAGTAGATCCGGTAGAGATTGGGACTGATCACCGCTCACAAAAAAGTCGAAGAAAGGGTGTTAATTCGCTATATCCTTCCCGCTGAAACACGCGCGAATTGTTCGAGGGGGTCTGGATTCAACTATCATGAATGGTCGCTATTTCATTACTAAAACTTTCTGTGAGTACTCCAGAGTAAACAGATGTCTAAGGTATGACGATCAGCCAAGTTACGGTGGTGCTGTTATCCCGTCCGCGGTTCCCTCTTTCAGTTAGCTTGTGCTAGCATCCACCACCCCCATCTCTACCTCCTCGTTCTCGGCCTCTCGTACCGTCCGGCTCCCAAAAATACGATTGCATCCCGACGGTGCCACAGAATGAATCAAGACTCGAGTGCTTTGTAGTGATCGTTGTTTCCTCTGTTTAATTTCCGCTGGCTCATAAAAATAGTTATGTGGTAGCATTTTAAAGGCCCTGCATTGAGGAAGGCACAAAGGCGCACTGAAAATGGTTTCATACAGTACACTCAGGGGGATTGATGGAAGTAATCTTCTTGCCGGGTTTGAAACATGGCGACAAGCAATTCACGAGCGCCGAGGTAGTGTGAGCTCTCAAGTCAAATTCGAATCGTGACCGACTCGGTCAAGGTTTGACCATGTGTACGGTCACCCTCCTAGGCTTTACCCTGAAAATCTGTACACCGACCAACCGCTCAAGTGATCCACCAACATGTCTGAATCGAAATCCTCGTACTGGAGTTCAAAGCACCTCTTTCAATCGTTATCCACCGACGCGACAGCCGCCGCCATCGAGTTCGTCGGGACGACCTTTTTCTTCCTCCTCGGCCTCGGCGGGATCCAAGCCGCCACCGCCGAGTCACTCCAAAGCGGATCCACGATCGAGCACGTGCTCTACATTGCAACGTCGATGGGGTTCAGTCTCCTCGTCACCGCGTGGTTGTTTTACCGCGTCACGGGCGGGTTGTTCAACCCGAACATCACGCTAGCGCTCTTTATCGTCGGAGTCGTTGGTCCCGTCCGGTTCGTCCTGTTCTGCATCGCGCAAATGGTAGGGGCGATCGCCGCGTCGGCGATCCTGTATGGTCTCACACCTGGGCCGCTCAGCGTCAAGTGCGGCGTTCCGGGTTGACTTTCGGAGCGGGCGAGGCTGACTGTTTGATCGGTTTGTAGCACGTTCCTGCAGGAGGGGGTCAATCCGGCCCAGGGCGTGTTCATAGAGATGTTCATCACGGCTGCGCTGGTCACCGCCGTACTCATGTTGGCTGCCGAGAAACATTCGGCCACTCCGTTCGCTCCCGTAAATTTTTGTCCGTTTTTCATTCAGTGGTAGCTGACCATGGGTGGATAGGTTGGCATCGGGCTGACGCTGTTCGTCGGACACCTGTGCGTTAATTATAGTTATTCCGACTGCTCGGAGATTAGAGTACTCAATTCGTGATGGTCAGGTTCGCCGTTTTCTACACCGGTGCGTGTATGAACACCGCTCGGGCGTTTGGTCCCGCAGTGGTCACCGGTTTTAACTTTCCGGGACACTCCAAACATTGGGTGGCACGTCTTGCCTTTAAAACCCGCGTGGTTATTTTACTGACTTTTATCCGACTCTCAGTATTGGGTTGGTCCCTTTCTAGGTTCTCTGCTTGGGGCAGCCTTTTACATACTGCTCAAATCGTCAGTCACGCTTTCGGTGTTGATCATATTACACGGTGATAACGACCTTTGTTTTTCGTAGCATCAACTATCTCGAGCTGAACCCCGCGCAAGCATCGACCAAGGTGGAGGACTCCCCAGCCACGCCGGCTGTTTTCGCATCCGGGAGCGCAGCAGGTGATACTGAGGCCTCGAGTAGTGTTGCGCCTTCGTCGGCGCGGAATGGACAAAGGAAGGCAAATGCGGAGTAAGGTGCTGTACTATTGTCGGTTCACCAGACGACACGACTTGGTTCGGGTAAGACGAGCTCGAATAGATGAATGTCGCCGGGAATAATAAATGTAGCTGTTCACATGCAAAAGCGTGAAGGCGCATATTAGGAAGGCTTTACAAAGTCCACTACAAGCCTCTTAAATTCATTGGGCCTGGAAACGGGGGTCAACACCACTAAAGCACACCATCCTATGGATTCTTACAGTTCTGCGTGTACTGTATACAGAGTCAGTAGTTGTGAGGATGCAAAATGCGTCAACTTACTCCAGTGCCCGGTATCCAGCTCCTCTATTGCACTCTCAGGGAAGAAATCCTTTATGAGTGGCTTGTTGTGCTGATTAATGAACCTGGGACGATGAGAAACCTGTGATTCCCGCGTAGGAATACGACTTACTTGCTCTTTGACCCCTTAACGAAGAGCGCGCGTCCATTCCATGCTCGCTCGCCAGGAGCATAGGGGAACGATTCGATCTCGGGCCGCCCTTCTTTTAATACGTCTATCGGCACTCTGAACTTTAATGGTGACCTCCCATTATCTAGGTTTGTCAGCAAAAAGGCGCGGACACTGGGGTCCTAGAATTCGCGTCAGTTCCAGATCGTCGCAACTGAAGAAACGTATACCCTTTCGTATTTCTCTAAAATTTCGTTGGCTTCCTTTCGAGAGGAAACATTCCTTGCCTCGACTTCTTCCATGCCTTGGATATGTAAGACAGTGTCTGCAGACGCTTTGGCGCGTACTGGGGCGATGTCGGACACGATGAGATCCGCTAGAATATCAGTGGGCGTTTCCGAGTTGAGAGCAAACGCCATAGCAACTTTCCCACCCCTTGTGGACAGGCATGAGCCCGCGCTCACACAAGATGGTGAACGTACATGGAATGTCCGAGAAGAGAAATGTTCGACAACGATCGTTTCAGACAAAAATCAAGAATGTCCGCGGCCATGTGAGTGTAAGTCATGGGCCGGACGTGGGGCGAAGCACCGTGGTTACGAAGGTCCTGCATAACTTCGTCACGAGTTACTGAAGAGGATCGGAGACTACCCACTAGGGTATATATGGGACGCTCAAGGTCACGAGCGAATGCCCTGGAGAGTGATTGCCAATTCCGCCTAGAGCCACTGTAAGACAGTTTATTCGATGAGCTGTGGGGATGGAAAGGAGGTGCGCACAAAAATCCGTGAAGAATAACGAGGGGCCGTTCGGTCTTGTTTCCGTTCGATGGAATGTACTCATCGTACTCTAAATCTACTGTAGACACTCCGGAGAACGTTCGTCCTGTTGCTCTCGGTCAGCTTAGTAATAACTACCCTCGGCGTGGAACCCACTGGCTAGGCAAATCTGAGCCGGCCGACCGAACGGATAAATGGAATGCCTGGCACTGTGGGAGACCAGCGACAACATGGATCTGTCTAGGATGTTTGTCTCGGATACAAACAGACTGAATGAGGAGGTGCGTGCCATAGATGATCGGAACGGTATCGTGAGAACCAAAGGCTTACTTGAAATGCCGGTTGAGTAGCCGACGTGCAATACGCGGTATTCGACCCTCAACGTCGTCGCAAAAATGGTCTCTGTAACAGTGTCGCCAGCAGGAAAGCCCGTCGCTATTGCTCGTGGGCTTCCCAGCCAGTTTGATATACCAGGAAAAAAGGTCGAAGACGCGACAATCGGCGACGTCAAGGCAGCCATTGCCAAAACATTCCCAAAAGTGAGCTCGAGTCTCCAGTCTATTCCTGCGGGAGATAACTCTGGACACCTGTTCCCAGTTTTACCCTGCGCGCCAAAGAATTACTCTCAAAGATAGCAAGAATACCTTGAATGGTGAGGTTAAATTAGTGGATGCTGGGGTTGCGGAAGGGGGCGAACTGTCGGTCAAGGATCTCGGTCACCAAATTAGCTGGAAGACGGTCTTCTTGGTTGAATACGTGAGTTGACGCGTCAAGGTGACACTTCGTTGACAGAACTAACGCAACAGAATAGGCTGGTCCACTTGTGATACACCCCATATTGTATCACTTTCCCGAATACGTCTGGGGTGGTCCAGTCTACCACAGCATGTTGCAACGGTATGCATCCCCATTCCCTCCCTCCCTCTAAGCATTTATGCAACTCAGGTTCGTATACGCGATGGTCATGATTCACTTTGCAAAGCGCGAGTTCGAAACGCTTTTGTGAGTCATTTGCCTCCATGCATTTGAGTTAGGCTAAGATACTTCACCCCAGTATTCACCGCTTTTCTCATGACACGATGCCGTTCACCAACATTTTCAAAAAGTGAGGACCTAATTGTGCTCTTCTCGTCCCGCTTATATCTCGTGAAGTTCAGCGCATTATCACCTTGGTAGTGGTACGTGTATTATTTGTGATTCTGCGAAGTTCGCGGCTTACTCGTGACGCATATAGGACTTTTCTTAGCGCTGGCAATCTACGGCCCGGGGTATTCCGCGATGTCCCCATATATTCGTGGCACGCCACGTAACGACCCTCTCTTCATCTGGGCATGTACCGCGATTTGGGCAGTGAGTTCTCTTTCCCTTTCCGCGATCTTATCTTACACCTTGCAACCAAGTTCGCTGAGATATCCAACCTGATCACACACATCAACCTCCGTAACCTTCGCCCAGTTGGGACGCGTAAACGTGCGATTCCCCAGGGATATGGATTCTCGCTTGTGTCTTTCCCCAATTACTTCTTCGAATCTCTTGCGTGGTTTGCCGTTGCTTTCGTGACCGGAAGCAAGACTGGTGAGGTCTCATGCTCCGCGCGCCTAGATTTGTTCTGACAAGGACGGCAAAGCCTATGCTTTCTTGATCCTGGCTACTGCCCAAATGTACATCTGGGCTGCGAAGAAACACGCTGCTTACAAAAAGGAATTCGGAAGCGCTTATCCGAAAGGGAGGAAGGCAATGTTCCCCTTCATTGCCTAGGATTAGAGGCTGTCGTCACACTTTGTTGCCCGTGTGATTTCAATCGTTGTCTCGATCTCCCCTAAAACCTCTGTCGATGTGCTGGTAAATTAGGATTAACCACGACGAGAGCTGCGTGACCCTAAGTTACCTGCAGGCGATGGACCTGTGTATTTGTCAGTGACGTTCAACACAGACACAGTTGTGGGGAATCAGAAGAGGATGGAACACCCGCCGTGGCCTACGGCGAGCGACACCGAGGGGAGCGGCCGACGGAACGGGGCCAAGCTCTGTAGGGACTATAACGTATGGGTACAAGGGGCGACCATTCTCTACGGAATGCGTCCGAGGTATATATGTGATGGTTGTTCGCCAAACGGAGCAGCAGAGGGTGCCGGGACGTTACAGAGGATACCCAAAAATGAACGGGCTGAACGGGCCTTTTCGGTAGAGATCATACAAGGATATCATACAAAAAACATCATCCGAGTGCATGGGAGGACACTCACTGGGTGGTTTTGTACTGGGTAAGGCAACTACAACTGGATAGACACAGCAAACAACTGGAAGCACTCCTCGAAGAAGAAAAAAAGATCAGAAATACAGCCAGTGGGTATCGTTAAAAGTGCATCGCGTGGTAACTCCGTGGTAACATCGTTTCAGTAAGAAGAAGACCCTATGAACGTTTGAAGACCTTGGCTTAGAGGATGACGGATGAGTTCGACTACATGTTGTTCCCACGCTTTAACATACTCCTTTACTTCGGATGGCCATCTGCATCACTTGTGCGCGACCAATATCTCATCTATATACCGTCTACGAATCCGCCTACAATTTGCGCCTTGAACAGTGCGTTAGTCCAACGCAAATTTCTGACTGTCGGCGACGTGAATTGAAACCAACCACAGAGTAAATGCCTCACCTTTGCAGATCCCTACGTAGAACACGACACGCTCACGCTGCTTCTTGACCTTATACTGCTCAAGAGGGGCGTGTATCTGCATTTGCTGTACAATAGAAGTACGGAGCCGCGTAAAGCGTACGAGAAAACCAAGGCAGCCGATGCTCAGCCCGAGGTGACGGTCGTCGACAATGCACGGCAAATGGCTTTTGCCAGGGAAAAGGTTGCTTGTTCGTCCGTCGCGCAGGATTTACTTACGACTCTGCAAGGTAGGCCAGATGGCTGCATATCCTGAAGCTCGGAAGTGGACTAGTGCTAGTCGATGCCTGTCAGTAGTACGGTATCATCCTCCCTTCCCCATCTGATGCACGAAATGCCAGTTATACGTTGGGCACAGCTTAGTGTGTTTCAATACATGATGCTTGCCGAAGGGGCCTCATTATGTGCTCACAGACCCACAGATCGCTGCGGACCTCTCTCAATGGAGCCCTGATACGAACGAGGTGTTTCTGCGTATCCTCGTGGCTTGCTTGATAGGTTCGTCTTCCCCCGTCCCAGCATTCGTTCACTGGGTCATACACAAATAGAAACGCTCGCGTTTCACGGGGGAGTGGTACTCGCCTCGTACATCGTGCTCCGATTATCTGACTGGATCAGGTCTTGGAAAGCTTTTCGCTCCAAGGAGGTTTCCGGTATACGCCAACAATTCAGGCAGGTGGTCCACGCAGTGACACGACGTCGAATAACTGGTCTTGCTCGCCCCTAGGATGTCGCATATCCCGCTGACGGTCATTTACTCGTCATTTACGAAATCGTTTCTGCTCTTTCTGCTTACGATCTGGCGTCCGTCGATGTCACTACCGGGAAAGGGCCCGTATCGATTCGATACAGCATACGAGAACCCTTGGATACTTGGTGCGCTCGAGATTTGGGACGAGGACAAGCTCGACCGCGAATGGGTAGTACGGAACGTGCTCGGTGGTATGGCTGCAGGTTTCGGTCTTCGAGGTACTCCCCCAGCCATATAATCCCAGCCCGGCTGACTCAGCGGCACAGTCGTGTTGGATTGCCACCCCTTGTTCACAACAATGGTCATCCTTGTTGGCTGGGCAGTCAAGACTGCCGTTGCCGAGCTTCTCAAGGATTGGGTCGGTACCGATCCACAGATCGGGGAAGTTTGGTTAGCGTATAGCATTCCGTGACTTGCGCATCATTCCATTTACTAAATGGCGCGGTGCTGTACATTATTGTTTCATGGAATGTACCCTGAAGTACGCTACTATGTGTGGCAGTGCCGGTCACCTTTTTCGAGTACTTACGACCGACGCGCCATCTTGTACCGCATTCACGGCCTCGTCTACCCATACAGAATGTCCCCTGGCGATGCCTCCTCTTCCCGCGCTCTGAACGCAATCTTGCCGTTAGTCGCAAGCGGGCAGCCCTACGAAGCGCATCAGAAAGCCCGCACGTTCGCGTCCCGCTACTCGAAAGCGGGCCAGTACGACACCGCAATTGATGTCCTCTTCCAGTCTGCGCGGGAAATGCTCAAGTCTGGACACCAAGGCAGCGGCACCGATCTCGCACTCTTTCTGTTGGATGTGTACGAAACCAAGGGCGAAAGCGTGTCTAACGAATCGCGAGGTCTGCAGAGTCATCGATCCTAGGGATCTCGGTGTATTGACCCGCAGATTGGATCGTCAGGGAGGGTCACGCAGCTGATCGCACTCACGGGCGCTTCGGGGACGTGGCGAAAGACAATCATCGACAGGGCGGTCGCGTGTGTGATGTGTCGTCGTCGGATCTTGCGCGTGCTCATGCGTCGTGACTTAGGTGGACGACCAAGCAGGGTACATATCCCACCGGCGATCCCGATCTGCACCATTACATTGGCGAACTGCTTTACAAAGGTACCGCAACGCTCTGTCGGACATTCACGCTCTCTAACACTGACGTTTTTGCTGAACAGATGGGGCATACGATGCAGCGGAACCCCATTTCCTGGCATCAGGCAAGAGGGATAGTGCGCGTCTCCTAGCACAAATGATGCTGGATTGGTCCGCCCTCGGTGGTGCACCCGGAAACTTTGCACTCCGTGGTACCCTTCCGTTGGTTCAATTTACCCTCGAAAGGAACATGTCGAGGCTGAGTTGCATTTGTATACAGATACCTCGAGAACGGGAATATACTCGCAGCTCGGTCGTTCATCATCCGATTCGTCAACAGAATAATAGCCGCTCGGCCATCTTTGGCGTCGTCACTGGACATCTCGCCCATTCCAGTCACCGACTCGAGCGAAGTCGCACTCACTACCGATCACGTCCTCAACTTTTGCCAACTTGCAGTGTTGGCGTGTCAGAGAGCGAACGCTGAAAAGAACAAGGCCATGCGTGAAAGTTGGATCCGATTGTGCGGTACGTATCAATCAATGGGTGGGGTACTCGCCAGCAAGGAGGTCCGTGCCGTGAGTCCGAGAGTTATCAATTCAGGTGCATGTTGATCCAACCACAAAGGTGGGCTAGCTACTGATCGAAATTGCAACATTATACTTCGCCATCCCGCCACCAAAGATGCAACCCGAAAACCCGTTGGGTGCGATGTTGTCGTCGATGCTTGGTGGCGGGCCTCCTGGTAGTGGGCCCCAGAGGCGCGTGTTGACACCGGGTCTGGATTAGAGACTCGATATGGGGAGGAGAGAGGTCGCGATTCTATTCATCGATGGTGAACCTTGTAAGGACTTCGGTATAAGTAGAATTCTCAACTTGGTGTCGTAATCGGAGGTTTGGTGGTTGACGTGTATCCTTGCTACCCTCGATGATCGGGAAACCCAGCATTAATACTGAGACAATTGCTGGAACGTTGGGTCTGCTCGGGGACTAGGATTACAAACAACGCTGGCGTAAACTATGATTCGACCATGATTAGTGCGGAAGTATCCGAGGCATGCAGGGGATCTCGATGCAAGCAAGAACAATGTACACGCGGGACCAATAGCCGCGAAGACTCATGATACGCCACTTGTGCTTCGCCGCGGGACAGGAGTCGGAGGGTACTGTATAGGAGAGGTACTCGGGGTGGCCACATCTCCAGAAATGATGTCTTGGATCGCATTCTCAAGTGCATCAACACGGTTAGACATTTGGGACACTAGACATATGAATCAGCCAGCCTTTGCGGGCGGGGACAAAGGTGGACTAACTCCGATCGAGTATCTGGGACGACATCTCGTCAAACTTGGCATCGAGCTGCTCCAACAAAGTTTCTACCTGGAACGCGACTCTTCGATCAACGACAAGACAGGAGGTCGCCGTTAATGTGCACTTACGAACGCTGTTAGTTCGTGTGGGCTGGATATCTCGCCAGGGTTGGCAGTTACTGGGGGCTTCGTTGGTGTTCTCGCACCAGGTGCCGCTTCTGAAGTGGGCGCCGCCCGCGCTGGTGTTGACGCAGGGGTGACCTTGAGCGGGAGTGCTGAGGAGGACATCGTTCCGTCTGCGTTGCGTGCAAGTCGAGAAGCAAAAAGAGTCCGTGTTATGTAAGCATGATATGAGGCCGACCAAGTGCATTTGCATCTTCAATGATCTCTTCGGTAGGCAATCACTTAAACGTTCAGCGTTGCTCGCGCATCACGGACAATGTTCAGTTACACAAGTCTCAAGGGTATCTCGGCATTCGTAGCCGCTCTTCGGAGTTTGCGGGTGCCGCCGTCTTATGAGTTCCCCGGGTGGCCGAAGCATGACCATGTTGCAACTTGCATGCGTCGGCGTGGCGGCGACCTTGACGCGCGCTCACGATGAGAGTGGACACCCTCTGAGTCAGGTACGTTTACATAACTTAGTTCATTCCATTCCAGATACCCCAGCACGATCAAGGCGGTTCAGGCGTTGAAATGAAATTATATTCAGATTTGGACCAACATCTGGCTTGCGGGCAAAGGATACATGAAAGGGCTGTGGATGCGCAGTGGACCAGATCCATCTATTTGGGTGTTTAGGGCCTCACGACGGTGAAGAGTTGAAGACCGTCCCCGTCGCATGCTGACGGTATTCCCATGAACTTTGGATCTGGGTTAGATACCCGTGCATCTATCGCGGAGCGCTTCGTGGTATTACGCATTTTCGATATCCGCGGCCAATCGCCACGCAACAAGTGGATGCACAGCACGAACTCAAAGCTTTCATACTTGCGGCACTAAGGAGAGCAACACAACGTCCTCCCCCTTATCTCGGCTGTACTGGATGCGACAAACTGTCACGGACAATCCCGGTATGGAGTGGACACCTTGTTTTAGACCAGTGCATACCTCGTCTTCAGCTAGTTTGCTTGCCGTGATGCGACGGCTTGACAACACACAGTTTTCTCGAGGACAGGTGGGCGATAGTCACGTCACGTAGAGTTAGAGTTCGGACAGAAGAGTATAAAATAACTTGACAAGGCTCACCTTTGGTGTCCCGTGTCTAGCTCCCCATCTAGCCTCCCGACTGGTCTTTCTCTCACTGTCGATCGTTCGACATGGCTCTCACTACAACTTACGAAAATATTCCTGAGTCCTCCGTCGATGGTTTCATCCTTCCAGACCTCGTTTCCGACTGCATCTATCCCCTTCGTCTTAACCCTCTATGTTACAATGTCGCTCGTGCCTCCGAACAGTGGTTTCTGCAAGGCGGTCGGTTCGATGAGCGCATCGTCACCAAGATTATGGGTCTGAAAGCAGGAGAGCTCGCGGCGGTTTGCCACCCGGACGCCGACGCGGTGCGTCTTCGTGTTTGCTGCGATTACTTCAACTGGTTGTTCGGTATGGACGACTGGCTGGATGAATTTAATGTGACAGACACGTGGGGAATGCGGGATGCCTGTATCGGTGCTTACCGCGATCCTATCAACTTTGAGACAGACAAGCTTGGGGCTCAGATGTGCAAGTCGTGGGTTTCGTTTCTCTCGCTCCTTTTATGTAGTGTCTGAAGATGGATTCCGAAACGGCACAGGTACTTTAGCCGATTTGTGCAAACCGCTGGTCCGGGTTGCACGAAGCGGTTTATCGATACGATGGATTTGTTTTTCGCCGCGGTCGTCAAGCAATTGGACGATCGTGCTCATGGACGTGTTTCAGATCTCGAATCGTACATCGCCATCCGGCGAGATGGGAGTGGGTGCAAGCCATGCCTTGCGCTCGTCGAATATGCTGCCGGTATTGATTTACCCGAAGAGGTCGTATCACACCCGGTGATTATGGCAATGGAAGAAGCCACCAACGACTTCGTCACTTGGTCCAACGTAAATCATTTCCCCAGTCTCACCATACGTTCATCGGGAAACTGATTCGGTTGATTTTTGTAGGACATCTTTTCGTACAACGTCGAGCAAGCTCGGCGTGATTCACACAACATGATAGCCGTCCTTATGCAAGAACAGGGGTTGGACCTTCAGGATGCCGTTGACTACGTTGGTGCGCTCTGCGAGGGGTCGATGCTGCGTTTCGAGGACAATCGCGCGATTCTCCCTTCGTGGGGGGAAGAGGTTGATAAGCAGGTCGCGGTATACGTCGATGGACTCCAGAATTGGATCATCGGCTCGCTCCACTGGTCGTTTGACTCTGAGCGTTACTTCGGGAAAAGCGGGCCGGAGGTGAAACAACACCGGGTTGTCAAGCTTCTCCCGAAACGGCCTCTGTGAGGTTGAATGCGAGAGTGTTCAGCATTTCAGAAAGAGTAGTTTGATTGATCATAGATATCTGTACTGAATGAGGGTGTTGTGTGTTTGTTTGTGGAGTAGGTCTAGATCGCTTTCGTTTCTACGTTTAACCTTTTCTGTCAGTGAATCTTAGTCAATGCTATATAAACAACCATGCTATCTAGAATCTAAACTTGGAAGAGAGCCTATCTTCTTGGAGATGCGCCCCAATATGTGGTCCCTGACACTGCACTGCAATGAGCACGGGTTACTGGAAGTGATTGATTCGCGGTCATATACAGCTGCCGATAGTATGTGAAAATTCCGGATACTACCATGCTTCACGGGAGACTACAGTGGTCGATGTGGTCGAGACGGCCGAACTTGTACGGCTCCGTCTTTGTTTGGCGCTATTCGCACTGACTTGTGTCGTCTTCACACCGTCACAGTATTAACCCATTTCGATGCGCGGTATGTGTTCCTCGTTGCGCAGTCTACCGGGCGCCTCGCCGCATGGGATGATTTAGCGCATCTCTAGACTCCGTTCAACGGCCCAGACTGACCAAGCAATGACGTCCATATGTGGCGCCGTCGCGACGTCCATTTCGGGTAATCACTCATGGGGACGCTACGCTTAGTATGCTAATCATAACGAAACAAGACTTGCGCAAGCACCGCTACTGACAGGCTCATCGGTAGCCAACCTCGGTGGTTTCTCTTTCATAACCTTGACAATTTTTACGTCGATTCCTCATTGTCTCCAGGGGGGTTGTTTCACATTATCTTCCCCTGGCCTCATCAGACTGGTACAGCCACCTGATTACATAAACGTAGTTACACTTTGTCTATTTCTCAGATCTGGTGCTGACCAGAACATGATGCTACTGATGGCCCAGCCCATAAGCATTTCGTATATCTTGAAATCACCCTATGGAATACAGGTCCTTTTTGATAAGTGGATGGGCAAGGTGAGTTGTCGTTTGTGGCCGTGTACTATCACGTACCGTGACAAATCAGGACAAATAACTGCCAGGAGGTTCAAGGTTTTTTTCATATCTACTCCTGCGTGCGGAACAGGATATTGTTCGCACAGCTCCACGGGTAACATCCGGTTTCACAAGCTCCGTCAAGGGTGTCTCGGTGATCCTAGACAGAACGCCCGGTTCGGTGTTTGTGGGTACCATCGTCCTGCGCTGGTAGGCTCCAGGATTCGATAGGTCGTCGAACCATGACCGCGTTGCGTGCGTCGATCGCAGCACCTCGACCCACGCTCACGATGAGCGTCGACATGTCTTTCAGATGCCTTCATTGATTATGCAACCCTCGTCTATTGCAGATACCCCAGCGGGGTCATTTAATAAGGCGGTTCAAACGTTGGGATGAAATTTTGTTTAGATCCGGATTATTGTTCGGCCAGCAAACAGACCACGAAAAGGTGTGTCGATGCCCATTTGAATGGGTTTGAGTATCCCCATATACAAGGCTTTATGGCACCCCGTCCCGGTTTTATAACTACCGCGGTCGCGTGCTATATTTCCCTGAACCTTGGTTCCAGGATGGTACCGTGCAACGATCGCAGAGCACTCAACGGTTTTGCAAAATCAACGCGTTCAAACCTCCCACACTAGGCAGAGCACAGACAAGTGGCTGTCTTTGTTGTCTCGGCTGTGACTGAGACGATAAACTGCCTCTTGCAGCCTCGGTATGCAGTGTTCTGCTGTTTCGAAAATATATTGTTCTAGTGTAAACGATAACTCCGTCATGTGGACATGGAGTTCGGAACAAGGAGGCGTAAAACAACTCGTGTTTCACCATTTGTTGCCCTTGTCTGGCGCGGCCCTACATAAAGCTGGCTTCCCGGCCTTTTTTCTTCCAATATCGATCCTCGGACATGTCCCCTGCTGCAACCTACGAAAACCCTTCTGCGCACCCCGTCAACACCTTCATCCTCCCAGACCTCGTCTCTGCCTGCCCCTATCCCTATCGTCTCAACCCCCATTGCGATGATGTTTCTCGTGCCTCCGAGCAATGGTTTTTACAGGGCGCCCGGCTCGATGAGCCTAGTGTCGCCAAGTTTATGGGTCTGAAAGCCGCAGTGCTCTGCGCAGCCGGCTACCCAAAGGCCGACGCCTTCCATCTTCGTGTCATCTCCGACTTCCAGAACTGGTTCTTCATGTTGGACGACTGGTCGGACGAATTTGACGTGATGGGCGCTCGGGGGATGCGGGATGCCTGTATCAGCGCTTACGACGACCCCATCAACTTCGAGACAGACAAGTTCGGTGCTCAGATGTGCAAGTCGTGCGTATTTTCGTTTTGATCGCCTTCTGCTTCTGTGTTGTCTGAAGACGGATTTCGAAACGGAATAGGTACTTTAGTCGCTTCATCCAGACCGCTGGTCCGGGGTGCAAGAAGCGCTTCATTCGCGCGATGGAGCTCTTCTTTGACGCCATCGCCAGGGAATCCGACGATCGCGCCAATGGACGGATCCCAGATGTCGAATCGTACATTGCCCTCCGGCGAGATACGAGCGGCTGCAAGCCCTCCTTTGCATTCATCGAATTCGCTGCCCGTATTGATTTACCTGATGAGGTCTTGTCACACCCGGTGATCAGGGCGATGGAAGACGCTAGCAACGACCTCATCGGCTGGTCCAATGTATGTCGCCCTCCGCATATTATCTTGGGCTCTTAGGCAAACTGATACGAATTATTTCTGTTCTAGGATCTCTATTCGTACAACATTGAGCAAGCTCGGCGCGAGATCCACAACATGATCGCCGTCCTCATGCGAGAAGAGGGGTTGGACCTTCAAGATGCCGTCGACCACGTCGGTGAGCTTTGCAAGGGTACGATCCAGCGCTTCGAGGACAATCGTGCGATACTCCCTTCGTGGGGTGAAGAGGTTGATAAGCAGGTTGCGTTATACATCCAGGGGATGCAGAACTGGATGGCCGCCGCGGTGCACTGGTCGTTCGTTTCTGAGCGCTACTTTGGTACAGCAGGGCAGAAGGTGAAACATCACCGGGTTATCGAGCTTCTCCCGCAACGACCTCTGTGACGGTGTGGGGAAATGTTGAAGACGAAAGCGTCAGCGTCTTGTGGTTCATAGATATTATGGTGCTATAAGGCTATCGTTTACTGAGTTGCTCTTAGACTGTGCTTAGATTGCGTTCATTCCTTCGTTACTGTTTCATATTAGCAAAAAGGAATGTCAGTATATAAACCCTCGCGATTATTTAACACCTGAATGTGGAAGAGAGGGCCTTTGGATACGTGCATGGCTCTCAGCGCCATAATGCAATGAACACAGGTTACCGGGGTGCGAGTGATCCGCGATCACACACGTCTACAGATGGAAACTTTGGATACTACCGAGCTTCACGGGAGACCACAATGGCCGATGACATAGGCTCTTACTCTCTTCTGCTCCTCACCACCAACGCCATCTACATTCTCCGGTGTGATATCTTCGATGTTGGTCTGTAACGACCATGCTGTGTCGGCCAAAGTCCGGCGAGTAAGACGGGTGACGTACCCTTCCGCGATCGGCCCCAGCCTCGATAAGAAGCACCGCAGCTTCGGCGTGAGCGGACTCCATGGCCAAATGAAGCGGCGTATTTCCTGGTAACAGGTCACCGTACGTTACATTCTACGGACGAGGTTTTATTTACCGACTCGATCACCCGTATTCAGCCGAGGCTTTATTGAGACGCCTTCTGGAGGGCGCAACAAAAGCGAGATGAATCCGGTAGAACCGGTAGTGGCAGCCCGGTGACTGTACGGAGCATGTGAACGAAAGGAAAGCCAAATTTAGTGACTCGACTTACAGAGGCAGTTGGTTGGCCTTATCTCTCGCGTTGATCTATAATCGTTGATCTAGGTATGCAGCCTTGTGGCACATTACTCACATCTGCGCCTCGTTCAATAAGGTATCTTCCGATCTGGATAATAAAATGGACACCGAACATGGGAGGCGTGGAGTCACTGATTACCGAGAAGCTCACCTCTATACGTGACTTGGAAGCCGCATAGTGCCTATTGTTGGAAGGCATAGGTAAAGCATGATGAGTATTGCAGAACAGCGCACAGTGGGGTAATCCCTTTATCGTTCCTTTGATTTACATCTGCCCCTGCACCAACGAGCTCTTGAACGATTTCATCGTGACCAGCGCTAGCTACAGGAAATAAAAATAAGATAAACTCGAGATGCCAGTCGGGGATGACCGAACCCGCTATATGGAGAGCCGCCCAGCCGCTACCATCCGTTTTGGTAACGTCTGCTCCTTGTTCGACCAAATAACGCGCGGTTTCGGTTGCGCCAACAGATGCTGCCCAATGCAACGGCGTGCGACCATCCTGCAACAGTCAGAGAAAAGGGTGAGATTATGAAGAAAAAGACTCACTGCATCAGCCTCGTTTACAATCTTGGGGTTTTCATTGACAAGGGCCCGTACCAGTGAAGGCTGATCTACGTGCGGTGGGTTACTGATGATCAGAGGTCAAGTTAGGAAGGAGGGCGAACTATTCTGAGCTGCTGTATGGATGGAGCTAAGTGACATTTTGGTGGCAGCAGATACTGTGCAAATACTGTGCAACGTCGGAAACACCAAAGAGTAGGGACTCAAAACGTTTGCTGGGCACCAACTGCGCGTTGGGTGATTACATCAATGTAAACCCTAACCCCGAAATTAGGTTTGACCAAAATTGGAACCCCAGTCGTGGTTACTAGTTAGCGGTTATGGGTGGCCTATTAGTCTGATATGAAAGCCTCGTTCCTGCCAACCCCTGCATTAAACCATTCACATGCACCATAGGTGCGAGGCACTCCCGTGCGCTTGGCCCATGGCACAGCTAGGTTTCGCGTATCCTAGACAGGGCGCTGACTCGGGTAAGTATTACCCTTTTGGAATAATACCAAGTCTGACTTTGCCGTGGACTGGCAGTGACTGGAGTCAGCGTACGCCGTCAGTGCACGGCGGGCATCGATTTGGCGTGACTCGGATCTTCCTGGCAGTCATTGGCAGTAAGTGTTGTCAGCAGCAATCTATTTGAATTGGCAAGGGTGGCTGGCAAGGGCATGCTGTATGAGAGCTGTAGTATGGAAGACGTGACTTGAGGGTCGGGCCGGGGATAGTGACAATATCAATGTGTGATACAATCACACTAGTTACAACACAGAACAATGCTGGTGTGGCTGCGCATGGCATGTAACAAGGAACGACTCATAAACGGGACTTTCACGCCACCGTACTGTGCGTGAAGAGCACGCGCTCGACGCTCTGACGAGATGTTATTCCGGTGTCGAGTCACCGAAGTCCCTCAATTTCGTTCCATGGACCATCCCGTTTCACCGCCCTGGCCCGCTAACGATCTTCGATTGATCATGGTCAGATGCTCAGGCGGCGCTCGGGGTTCATGGGGAGCGAGCCCGGGGTTCATTTTTTTCAGTTCGAAACGACAGGCTGTCGCCAACACCGACGGAGTCTAACGCCCAACC
This sequence comes from Sutorius aff. eximius, assembly GCA_038088915.1. Taxonomy (NCBI): domain Eukaryota; kingdom Fungi; phylum Basidiomycota; class Agaricomycetes; order Boletales; family Boletaceae; genus Sutorius; species Sutorius aff. eximius. The sequence goes on from JBBPJV010000011.1 coordinate 37,125, forward strand.
AGGACACTCTGTATCCACTGACACCTCTTCGCCATTCCGTCCACTGCGCTCACCCACAATATTTCAGGGACTAGGACAGGCAGGATTCAGATACTGCTGGACTCTTGGGAAGAATCGACTGTTCAACGGTCAATGGTGACCTGTTCGGCTCACTGTAAGGATCTGCACAGCATGCACAGCATTGGGTCCCAACCGTGATCGAAGATCCCGAGTAGGTCGCGGTCACAAGGTATTTCCAAGAACTTTACATGAACGTTTCTGAGGGCTGATGTTTTGTCTTTTACGTTGCATAGCTAAAATGTGGCCCTCACACTGGTCTGTTGTCTCCAGTTTCCGAAGCAATACCTGTTCACCCGAGTGGGCACAAGTATGCATTTGCCCCGTATGAAACCAGCTGCAACGTTCATCTCGTTGGTCGAACTAGAGACCGGACTCCGACCGCTACAGCCCCGTTTCTCCCGCGGCTCCGACAGCTTACCATCAAGTCAGTCGAATTCGTGGCTCAAGGTTAATACGGAGCGCATGAAGCTTAATTCCATACGGGTTCCTTTGCTTTCCTTCCCTCCATTGCGGTAACCTAATGCTCGGCATGTTAGTCTCCGCCTTACATACGTCATCATTAAGCGTGCGGTGCACCCGATCCACCCGTTCCCTTCACCCTTGGAATCTTGTGGCTCTACCGTCAAGCTATTACTCTACATCCATATCCAACTCAGCATGCTTTCCGATTCCTGGGCGGCATTCGGTACTTCAGTCATCCGAACGCCTGGCGGTTGGTTTGTCGGGAACTATGCCAATGTCAAGAACATGACTTTACCAATGGAACTGTCGACCACCAAGGTATAAGACATACCCATGGAATGCCGTCTCGCCGTCAAACACCCAGAACATCCAGTTCGCATCAACTACTCTTCAAAAGCACACTCTAAAACCTACCGGGATGCAATTCAATGATTCGTTCAACGAAGATGCAAGTCATTCGCTAGTTTCCCCTCAAGGAAGGTACTGAGCATGACACATTTCCAGGATGCCTGCCAATTGATCGCTTTTGGCCTGGGGCTGAAGCAGTACCATTGCGAATGGATCGTGAATAACCGTCCATGTGGTGCTCTAGTTCGCGGAGAGGATGTTCCTTCACATCTAAAGCACGTCCACCAAGCCAACGAAGCTCCAAGGCTCACATGCCATTGGGGCGGCTGCGGTGAAGAACTGAGCAAAGCCACCATCGTTCGACATGTGCAGGAGAAACATCTAGAATACCGCTGGCCATGCCCAAGGTGTGGTGCCTTGTTCACCCGTAGAGGGGTAATGGACAACCACCGCGTGACTTGTGGCAACATGGGTGCCTGATTCCTTAATTGGTGGGTAATCACCTTAATCGACTTATTTAAATGAATCACGAACCGAATTGTGGAAGGCAGGTTTCCCCCCTCCTCAGTGTCCCCATCTCTTCCCGGCCAGATGTACCATACGATTCCTATAATACTAGAGTCTATGTCCTCCCTACACCTCAATTTACTACTTTGGTCCTCTTAAGGGAGTCCACAGGTGGTGTGGTGGTGGGTGCTGCAGCTTCCAGGTTGCACCAGGAGGGCTGCTAAAGCGCCGTTGGTGCTGTGACTGCCTTCCGACATGAGGTGACAGAAGTGTACACAGCTAATAATTGGCGTTGTTTGGGCACACGATACCATTTATTGATCAGCGATCAAGCCAAGACACAGCAAGTGGCGGCGGTCGCAACATCGAAGCCAATATTCTTAAAATGAAAACGGTGGGGGGCAGCAGCGTTCCTCCAATATTGACACCCGTCGTCCCTCTGCTCACTGTTGATGGTTGAAATATCGAGCTCCAAACTAATATACAGATTGCTACTGGTGGCAGGGTTCATATCGCCCTTTCAATCGCAAGTCCTGACAGATGTAGCCAACTCCGACGCGGTGCGCACCGCGCTCTAGCTTAAACTTCTATGGTCTGATTCTCAGGGTCTCGGCAACTTGCATGGCAAGCTCTGTGACAGCTATCCGAGGGATGTGGCGTGGCGCTGGTGCCTACCGATTGACCATGCGTCCAGGGAGTGTATCATCGTGGCCGTTTGGGTTGAAAATAGCTTGGACAAGACACGACTCCCGCTGTTGCCCGTCGCTGCATGCCAATGATTCTGGGAATGTCGAATGTCAAGCTCAACCCGTCCGAGTCCATCGGTCTATGATCGACCATTCCTCCGACTTGGTGGCAGGTAACTAGATAATCCTTGATAGTTATGGTGTACTTTTGGAATTTGCAGTGCGCCGATGCCTACAATCGTGATCCTGTCAACTTCTTTGAAGAAAAGACTGGCAAGCTGCAAGCGCTCCCGCGGTCAAATGGCTCAATCTCCTGCATGGAGAAAACCTATGGTTGGTGCGGATTCCATGCGCGCCGTCTCTTCGTCCTTCCAGTGTCTTTAAACAATATAAGGGGGGGATGACATTGGATCCAGCTTTATACCTCCAATTTCTGACTCTTCCCTCGAAACTAATTGCATAAATGGACAAAATCCGGGAAGACGACCAAGTATGCACCATGGAGCAGCTTCCTGCAGATGACCATTTCCCCTGGGCGTATGATTATCCCGCGGGTACTAGTCTGTAGGTGTCACTTTTAGTGCTGACCGCTGAAGTGTGCTGATCCTCCCCCCTTTGCGATTCTGGCAGTCCTTCATGTCCTGAACAATCGCAAGACTTATTTGCCGATCCGTATTCCTCCCCATTACCCTCCCCCCTCACCGCGGAGCCGTTCGCAGCTTCTGCCGGACATTTACCCTATGGAGGTTGGCACACTCCCAGTGCAACAGGAACTCTGGACAGAATGACTTCCAATCCTGAACTGTGTCAGTCGCTTTGGGGTGGGATGGGCTCCAAATTGACTCACGAGTCCATCCTCCCGCCGCAAAACCGACACCAGACACTGTATAGATCACCTTGTGGCGGGCCCGGTGATGATAAGCCACATCCTGTTCCCCCTGTTCCCCCCAGCCTTCCAAGCGTCCCACAAGCAGTGTTCCCAACGCTCGACCAGTTCTACCCAGATGTGGGACAGTTTGACGATTGGGCGCGACACGGTTTTGGTGGGACGACGAACTCATGCGCCACCTCTCCCGATCTGGATACAGGTCTCTCCGCCTCGGGTTTCCTCGGCGCCTTTGCAAATTACGACTTTATTCTGGATGCATGCGCAAATCCAGAACCGTCGATCGCCCCTGCAACGCACGATACCGTGTCATCCGCCCAACATGCAGCATTCCTGCACGATGATACAAGCCGTGGAGTCCGCCAGCCTCAAGTTTTTGAGTGCCATTGGCTCGTCAACGCCGCACTCTGTGAAACGCGTGTCAAGGCAGACAGGCGGAGCGTCGTCAGGCATTTGCAACTGGTGCATGGTGTCAAACCAGGGGAGGAAAAGGCGCGTGAGGCGTGTCTCTGGGAGCAATGCGATACGATCTTGAACAAGGAGAGCTTGGCGCGACACATCTTGACGGTGCATCTCAAAGGGAGGGTACACTGTGTCGAGTGTGGTGTGTTCTTTGCACGAGAGGACTCGCTCAAGCGGCATCTAAAGGGGGGTCAGCATAAAGTGCCTCCAGACAAGGTTGTGGCGACTCGGAAACCGTCGTCACGAAACCGCATTGGGTATCGATGACTACCCATCGTGTGTGCTGTTTCAAGCTCCTTTAATTTGTCTTTTAGTATGGATACAAGTTTCTCTCACGGCCATGTAGTATGTTTTATCTTGATTCCCATGAATCCACAATTACAGCGATCGATGCAACCTGGAGCTTTGAAAACGACAGAATGAGTTATAAGACCTGCGGGATTCTACTTGAAAATACTGGTGCGTTTTCCCGGTTTTGTCGTGGCATGGCAACCGCCACTCCACCTCGGACGTCGAACTGAGAATGAATTCAACCCGCTACAAAAAGTAGCGGGATTTTTTCACTGGGAAACTGAAAAGGCCCACCGGTTCAATGATTCGCAACCCCCTCGAGTTGTGCCTCTTCTGCTTCGGCGACCACTGCTCTCCAAGGACTCGGAAGGTCCCTCAATTGGTGTGATAACCTTATTTGCAGGTACTGTGCTCAACCCTTGTTAGGGGCTTGCGTTCCGCCGTCATGGTACCTGGGATACAAATATCTTATCCTTGCTGTGCATGGGCACGTTGCCCACGTCGGAGACACAGGCCGGGGATCCCCCCCCGAATAAAGCAACTGACGACCAATGTCCGCACCAAGTTTGCTCGTTCGGACGACATAGACAATGCGCCGTCAAGAAAGCAAGTTTCATTACTGCCCTCATAAACCCTGATATTGAGAGACAGCTGCTTTGCGATGCTTGCGAATGAACCATCAGGGCGCGACATCGAGTCCGGAATACCGAGGACTTGCAACAAGATCGGGCCCCACTTCTCCTTGAGAACGATTACGCCCTCGATACCTGGTCTTAGCACGCCGGTTCACCATGTGGCAGTGGCCCCGCGTGGGGTTCTCGATATCCCCATCGATCCAAGTGTTCATGACGAAACTGCATGCAAGTTCCACACCCCATCAGCAGCTTGCTACATGCCTCGCTCCATAACTCTCTGGGTGAGGTCGTTTGGGTATGGAAGACGCGGTGTTGGATAAGCCCTCTGAGGCCGCAAAGCGACCACACGGATCCTTACATATTCATGGAGTCAGTTGTCTTCGATAGGAATGAAGCGTGCCAACAGCGTCTCCGAAGGGCAGGCGCGACCCTTCGCCACTCGACGCCTGCATCCCAATGGGTTGTTTCTGGCTGAGAAGGCAGGCCACTGGGTAGATAAGAAATACGGCTTCCCTGGCACGTTTTACGTGCGTCTAAGGTTTGAACTGAAGTTTACGCCCAGTATTCAAGTTGGCGGTTCGGGTTTCAACACCTCTTGGTGTCTAAATGCATTGAATTTGAAATTGTATCCTTCCCTGATGATTACCCTAGTAATGCTCGCACCCTCAAGCCTCGCTTCAAAAGTTATCCGGAACGTGTCAGAATACTCACCAACTTGGGTGCACGAATCGACCCTTGAGGGAAGGGAATTCGAGAGCGCTTGGAGATTGCCCCGAACAGCGATGGAACTTATTCAGAATTGGTAGGGAACCTATTGTGTGCTGCACGGTTAAGGTCAAGGAACACCTGGCCTAAAATTTGAATCCGTACCAAATGAGCACTTACATATATATATATATATATACCGACGAATAGTCACGGTTGCCAGCCTATGCACACAAGGCTATGCAACGAGAAGCCACAATGAGCCCAAGAAGAACAAAAAGAATAACCCACAACCCGCACAGCAAGTAAAGATATGCGAAGGGAGTACCAAATAGGAAAATAACGGATCAACCTGCACGGCATTAGATCATGATACTCGCAGTAGGCCATGCATTCTCTTCGATTTTGGGAACCAGTGTGTCACCTTCCGGGTTCTCGGAAGCATCTAATATGCGCTGGCACCCAACACCACGTTGAGAGCGTACTGGATGGAACAGGCGGTCAGCCATTGTCGTGAATCAAGCAAGAATGCTTACGATGCCGTTTCAGAGTACGCACGTCAGCAAACGTTTCGTTGCACCCCTTGCAAGCGGAGGGGCGGTGAAGAAAACGCAGCTGCTCGTGGTGGTTGCAGTCACTCTGGCGAGCAAAGCGCCTGTCACAACCCAGCCGACTGGACTGAAACGAGCATTCCTCGTCGTGGGACCTAATATGAACTAATAAGCTGGTAAACACACGGGTAGGGAAACACATTCTGGTTGAACACACCTTCTAGGGAGAGCATCCTTGTGAACCTACCGCCACAGTCGGGGTGCCCCCTGCGACGAGATTTTGCGATTATACTAGCAGTGTTGGACACGAGTGAATCGAGGACTAGTGTATGGGTACGACGGCCTTCGAGAGGAGCACAATCACGCGGACTCGCAGATACGGATTTAGCTGGGCTGGGACCAAGGGGGCCGGCAGAGTTTGTGCCCCAGGCGTTATCGCCGCTGCTGCGTGATCCGGAGGAGATCTTGCGAGAATGGCCGCGAACGATACCGATGTTGCTGCACATGAGGGAGGCATAAGATTTCCCGGAGGGGAGATGGTGCTTAGAGATTTCTGGAGGAATGATTGGCTGCCGGGTGCACCGGGAATCGATTTCTTTGGTCCCAATGGACTAAAGCGATCGGACAAGAAACTCCAGATTCCAGCTATCCCACCACCCGATCAGAAGACGACGGAGTGTCGCCACGTCCGAAAGCTGTGGCCCCCTGTGGGTCGCGGTGGAGGATGGCAAAGTGCTGAAGAGATGGATATAAGAAAGGATGGGTATTGAGGTGGTCCTGTCTGATGGAAGGGACATCCAGAAACAGAGGGGGTGAAGCACGAGGCTTGCTGTATGCAGGGGGGGAAGCTTTGGAAGCGTAGAGTCGGTAGTCGAAACATCCGGGTTTACAGTCGAACTAACTCGAGTAAGGAAGCAGTTGGATTGTAAACATGGAAAGCCGAACACAAACAATAAACTTCCTTTAGTTGCAATTTTCTACAGGGGGTTAGAAGCGACCGCCCACTGAGCCACTATATGAAAGGGCGCTCCACGGAAGGAGAGGAATCAACGAAATGCCGTCTGGAATGAACGGGGTTGGACCTTGGGCGGGCTTCGGAGGTGACAAACTCCCATCAGGTACGGATCGTGCCGGTTCGGAGCCACTGAATACAACTTTTCGAAGGAATGCGGGATCTCAGGCAGGAATTTTTCAGTATTAGGTGTCAACGGGCCGCTCAGGTCAGATCGTGAGTTACATTTCTCCGGAGGCGCTAGCAGACTGCATAAAGACGGAGAATGCAGGTGGAATTGCAAAAAATCTTGGACGGATGATACTAAACGTTCAGCAGAGGGTCTCTCCTCTACCGGCACCCAGCACTGTTGAATGAAATCCCAATGCTGGTCATTGATCGGATGGGATTGTGGCCTTTCGCCAGATGAAGTTCAATGACTGCGTTACGTCGAAATTCTAACCATGGTAGTTCACCCGACAGTGTCTACATTATGATTACCACAGACCCTAAGCCAATAGGACGGAGAATACCTGAAGCGCGACATTTCCAAACGAATAGATATCGCTCTTCGTTGTGCAATGAACCATTTCTTCCGGATTTGAGGAAAGATACTCAGGCGCGGCCCATCGTACAACCCCGGGTCGCAAGGTGGATGCCTGAAGGTAAGCCAGAGCCTCTGGTATATCCCCGACGAGGGAAGCATAGCCAAAAACGGTCAACCTTGCATTATGCCCGTCACCCAACAGAACGTTGCTCTGGAATACAGTGAGATATAAACGGAGAGAGATACGTCCGCTGACTTACGCAGGTGAGATCATTGTGAACGATTGAAGGTGAGTGTACTGTCCATTGTTGGTCACCAAAGCTTCACAAGATGGACTGATTACATACAATACCGTAGTCCCTTGGCAACACCAAGTATCTAGCAACACACATAATAAAGGGTCAAAGCCGAAGTATTAAAAAACATATGGACATACTGTACAAATTGAAGACGACGGACCACTGGGAGCTTACCTTCATTTTTCAGCAGGAACTCTCGCAATGTTCCATTGGGCATCCACGAAGAAGACACCAGGGAAGCATTTCCAAGCCTTCCAAACCCGGGAACGGTTCCCAGAAATGGGATAATGTTGGGGTGGTTTAGTGTCTTCCATATACCAAGCTCTCGACGTATCATCTGGAAACCATTCAAGTTAATCACGCTATGAAGACAACATACATACCCTATTAGATCTCCCAATCACGTCTGCATCTTCCACTGTAAACTCAAATCGTAAAGCTTCCACAGCTACCTTGAGCTCACATTCGGATCTTTGAATGAAACAATTAAAAAACTCGGACCTCCTTCACTCTACGTTCGTTGTGGTGTTGGCATCAGTAGACACTGCCAAAGCCACCCGCCGCACAATACTGGCTGCCAGCTTTCGTGACCTGTCCCGTGAGATCTGGAGGGATGAAAGTGTGCGTGTGAGACTCAAATTGAGTGGGGGAGAGGGGTCATTCCAGTGGAGTCGGATGCTGTTCGACGCCCGACATAACACAGTATATGCGCCTTGACCCTAACCCTAGCGTGTACATGTCGAGCCATCGCTCAGCGCGTTCCTGTCTCTGAATGCCTTCTGCCCAAGACGAGTTGTCTGCTGCCCCTCCCCTCCACAACGTCCCTCATGCACTACTACCGTTCCTACGTTCTCAATCCCAAAACACGTTGACGCGCTTGTATCAACGACCGTCGTCATGCCTATCGATATTTCGGTGGGTTCTGTTGTCCAGCCTGGAGAACGGAACACTGAGACGCTCTAAGTCTGCTTGGCCCTTTAGAACGCCAACTCATCATGAATCTACTGTGGCTAGAAAGCGCGATTCCGATGAACACAATGACTACTTGGGTCGTCCCAGAAGGAAGACTGTCAGCGCAGCTTTGTTTTTTGGAGACAAGGTACTGACGGTCCGCACCCACACCCAGGTTGTACGATGACGCGTTGGCAGAGATGATCGGATTGCACATCATTCAGAATTCCCCAGCCAAGCTCGCGCTCAATCCAACTTTCAAATCAAGTTTGAGGCAGGCCGTTACGGGAGGGTAAGTGCGCAGAATCACGGAGTTATAGTGGCTGAAAGGTTGTATATAGGGGTACTACCGGGAGTTTCGGAGTACCAGCAGAAAAAGATGACAAGAGACAACCGGTTACTATCGACACTCTTGATGCTTATGCCTTGGAAAGATGGGAGGTGAGAACTCACGTAAAATTTTTGGCATACACTCACTCCACGTCACTTATTCAGACTATTCTCCACTACATGGTGTCATCTGGCCAAGGTCAACTTCCAACGAAACCATCGCAAGGCGTTTTGTATCTACTTCAACGCAACGAGTTGATGAAGAGCGTCCAGTGAGTTATCTGTCAGACTGCGCGGGCAGCATAGAACGGATCCATCTCCAGCGGTTCTCCCCTCCAAATCACCTCTTCAGGGTTCCAGTTTCTGCTGCACTCTCCGCATGACCAGCTGTGGAGTCTCTTGCTGCAGTATTTACACATGGCGGAGGTATGGTTGGCTATTTGCCTACGCCTCGCCTTCTAACCATGCGTTTTGCTCGCCAGGAAAGAGGAATGGATCTGGTAGAAGTTCTCAGCTTTTTTTTCATGCTCTCCACGATGGAGCTCGGACGCGTATGTATACCGTTCTAGCTTTGTCACAACCACGCAGGTGAATACCATTTCAATAACAGGAATATTCCACGGATCCATTGGGTGATACACAGAAAGCGATGCTGGAGGACCTTCGGGATTATGGACTCGTCTGGCAAAGAAAAGTTCAGCCATTCATGTTCTTTGCGAACCCACCTCACTCTCTCTCAGGCGACGTCCAAGCGCCTGAGCCCTACACGCTTAGCCACCACACTAACCTCTCTCTCGCCCCCATTACCCACTTCAAGTACTTCGGGAACCACCCGGGCAAGTTCCGGGACATCTGTCGCGCTGAGTACTGGGGCGGGACAGCAAGGGTTTATTGTCTTAGAGACAAACTACAGGATATATGCGTACACTGGTAAAACGGTCATATCACAGACGCCTTTAGGCCTACTTACGTGTCAACCCTTAGACAACCCCCTCGAAATTGCCGTTCTCAACCTCTTTATCACAATGAAATACCGTTTCCCGAACTTGGTTGTTGGCATGCTCACACGTGAAAGTGTGCGCAAAGCGTTGAGTAATGGTATCTCCGCTGACCAGGTACGTTACAATTCATTTCAGGGCATCAACATATTTACCGACTACAACGTGCCAGATCATCAGTTATCTAACGACCCACGCACACCCACAAATGCGGAAGAATGTAAGACGCTCATGAGCTGCGTTGCTGCAGGAGACACCTGACTCGTGTACGTTATGTACAGAATCCGCTCTTGCCCGTGACGGTACAAGATCAAATTCGTTTGTGGGAACTAGAAAGAAATCGTTTGAAGTCGGCGGAAGGTCCGTTGGCACCGCGTTTGCATGTGCAGCCTTTTGCTTATGTGCATGGATCCATATGTACAGGTTTCCTCTACAAGGACTTCGCTTCGCAAGCCGACTATGAATACGTACTGTCATATGCCAAGCAGTTAGGGGTGGTGTTGTGGGAGAACGCCGTGAAGCGGGCATTCTTCGGGACCCTAGAAGGCCATGCAAATATCAGGGGATTCATTGAGAGACGGACTGGCGGGGGTTAGCCATCCAGGTCTGGGAAACTCCGAACGGGTGAATGAGGAGCCTCGTTCCTCTAGGCGGTATGTAGTCGCTTGAACGATTGGACACACAAATGCTAAGTGTGACTCATGCTTACGAGGCTCCGACCAGAAAATCCGCGCGATCATGATCAGCGCAGCGCGTTTAAAGCAACTCCATTACCAAGTACCCGATTACTCGGCACTCGGGATGACCTCTCGCAACCTAAGCGCTATGTTATTCGGCTGGGAGTAGCGGCCAACAATCCATTCGGCTTTTGGCAAGACGAAACGGGGGACGGAGCTTCCCGATTGTCCAACCTACTAACCAGCATACCGTATTAGCTATGGTAAGGTCATCATTAATGCGCAGCGGCCATTATGCAAGGTACAACAAAGATACGTGCACACCCAGTCGTAAATATCCGTGTCATGCAAATATAGATGCCGTGTTTACTTCATCCTCCTGACAGAGAACGAAGCCACCCTCAAAGCAAACCGCATGCTCGTCCGTTGCGGTGTCACGCCAGCGGCCAACAAGGCTACGTTCATGAACGTAACCCTTGAATATCCAACGCCCAGCGTCGCGATATGGATTGTTCATCTGATCCATGATGAGGGCTTCAGAACGGACCAAAAAAAAAAGCTGCGCAAACGCGTTACGTACCGGAATCCGAAGGAAGACAACCAGCCCATCCCAAAACCGAATTCGCCCAATGTAGGAGTAGTAACCCCAGGCTTCTCCCTGTCTTTCACACGTCTGTACGCGAACGTCGATGGAACGGACGGTGATAAGAAGGGACAGAAAAACCCACCTCGCCGGTGATGATAATGTCCTGGACACCGCTTCGTAATTCCTCGACGAAGTCTTCATATTCATCGACGTCTTCCATTTCCTCGTGCATCACAGAATCCGACACTTCTTGGCGGCTCCACTCGCGGTCTAATCCATTTGAGAGCCGCTCATAGGCACCGGTGGAGTAAGGCGGCTTGCGATTGGGGTGATATGTCTCGTACCACGTGTTCTTGCCCGTACTGGGATCAAAAATGTCCAGCCCGTCCTGGGAGTCACACGGAAATAAATTATATGGGCGAGTGGTATTGGGTAAACCTTACTCACCGAACGGCGAGCAAACTCCAAATCTTGGGGGAGCCAAGCGTTAGAAATATCTTCACCGAGACCGTCACGATGTGGTGGAGCAACAAGAGGATCTCTGAAACAGTGATGCTCAGCAAAGGTGCAGGAAATCCTCTGCTGGACCAATGGCACACCGGCAGCAGGCATACGCCGATCTGCAGCCGCATTGAGATACGCAAACATATCGGGAACCTATTCGAAGTGTCAAATGAATGTTGCGGTGGTGATCAGAACATGAAGTTAACCCACAAATACGCGACCGCTCCATTTACCAACTAGCGCGCCAAGAGGGTAAACAATACCCTTCAGGGGTCGCTCTACAGCCGACGGCGTGTGGCATCCCACCAATCGAAACCAGTCCTTGTCAAGCGGCCTACTGCCACTGTCCTGCTCGTGATGGAAGAAGCGGGTGCGAGTATGATAGTGAAACTCCCTGACATCCGCCTGTGTTAGCCCAGGGGTTCCGTAGCCTCGAGCGGTTGCCTCCTCCCGTGTCGCCGGAAGGGAAGCAATGCGTGATGGAAGCGGAATCGCATCCTGCCAAGCTTCTTGCCGCACGGTGAGGTTCAACAAAGCGGCGGCTGTAAGCGGAGGTACTGCGAGCTTAAGTTTGTGACCAAGATAATGGAGTTGAGTGACGAGCGGGGGAGGACCAGAGAAACCGGGGAGATCGTCGTGCTCTGCACATAGAGGAAGGTAGAAATAACTATCCGGGGCGAAAACCGAAGGATACTGGACAGGGGATTTCAGCCCCCATATAGAACCGAGCACTGGTGAACGTTACCTGATAGCCACGCACCAAAAAGGGGAGAATTGCATTTGTAATTGCAGTACGTACTGCCATGGCTTCGGCTGAAACCCTCCCTGGATACCCGTTAGAAGGGACGAGAGGTGATAACAGAGAAAGCTTACCTTTGCTACTCGTCATCCAAAGGAGCCATACGGCCAAAGACATACCCTCTGGGTCTGATAGATGAGGTACGGACCGACCAATATTCGCTAACGAAGGTGAACTCCTTAGAGCGACCACGCCAACGATCCAGTCAGGTAGATTTGCCCATGCAACGAGTTGGCTTTCATTGCAGCCGTCATTTTCAAGTAGCATTAAATACGCCTTCCATAAGGCTTCCCGGTCAAGGTGAGGGGAGAAGGTGCCACGCCTTATGTGCCGCAACGCGATGAAGCGGCTACGGAGCTCCTGGGCTAAGCAAGGGGCGGAAAACCATCGTGGCGTGAGTCGACGCTCGATGGCTTCGCAGTCGAACTTGCGACGAAAGATGCGTGCGTACAGTCCGCTGTTGTTGACAACGGACAGGTGGTCATACAGCTTGCGACACGTGAACAACAGCGAATGGAGGTTTACGGGCGGCCCCAGAAAAGGATCAACGGCGAGATAGAAAGCAATGTCATCGAGAATGGAAGGATATTGAGTGACAAGCTTTTCGAGGGAGAAAGAGGAACACAACATTCTGTGGGCGACAGACGGCGGGGGAGGGAATTCGAGTGGGGAGGATGGGGCGGCAGCGGGGAATTTTATTTGAGTTGACCTTGAAAACGCCTGAATCGGAGCGAATATGGGTTGATGATAATCTGCATACAACGTTGATCGCCGCGAGCTTCTCATCCTTGCCCGTCAATTGGAGGGAGCCGTTTGGATGACCGAATCATTACGAGAAAGCGGGCATGGAGTCCCTGAAACGAGGTCAACATGAAGTACTACTTCCGAGACCATAGGAGTCGGGTGAGACGTACGTTGGCGAGGGCCTTCGACGGTCTCTTGATATGCGGGGTCCAGATCCACCGTCACCCTGTATGTTTCGTGTGAGAAATGACCGTGGACGAGCGGTCTACCGTCCCTTTATGCACACGGGCCGGTGGTACACAAAAAAGGAAGGTCTCCGGGTGGTTTTCTTGTTTTTTTTTTTTTTGGCGTGTCTGGTTCAAGCTATGCCAAATCCATGTCTCATCTTCCTAGCTAGTTGCTCCTTGCATAGCACCAAGTCATCGCTTTCGTGTTCTGAATCTCACCCGCGCCCGTCAAAAAATGGCGGTGACGCCGTACGGGCGCACCCTCATATCCGCGCGAACAATTCATGCCGCGGACTGCCGCGCTTGCCATCATTCATGTTCGCCACAGGCACCGGGGAATACATTTGGTTTCTCGTGTTTCCATTGGAACCGTAGTCAGGTGACCAGACAAGGGAACCTTAAGCACTTGAGCCAGGCAACGCACTTAGCGTTCTCTCATAAGCCCAGTCGGCAGTGTGACTTGCCATCCTGTGTCCTGCTGGTGATTGCAGAGTTAGATTGCTACGATGACGTTGATCCGAGTTTATCACTCAACGGTACGCGACTCTATTACAAGCGGTGATAACCAAGGTACGCATGTTCAACACTCAATTGTGGCCGGATTTATGTGCCAGCTCGAAACACCAACTTCGCGGGCGACACACCTCATGTCAAATTCAAATGTGACTGTTTCAGCGTGTCCTCTTCATCGTTTAGGTGCGGAAAGCTAATTAGAAATTGGGGCTTGGCCTGTGGGGCGAGCAAATCTGGTAAGCATATTTGGCTGCATAGATACGCTTCGTTGTGGAGCGATCTCCCGAGACTCTGGCTACGGTCGTTTTATCGACACTGCCCAGAGATTGGTTCACACTTCGTGACTTTTAGTAAGTGATCATGAGTGCTGGCGGAACCTGATCTGCAAAAATCGTTTGTCAGAGCGTCAGCACTTAATAGAATATATGGATTCAACGTGCACCTACGCCGGAATGGGCGTCTTGCCAGCACTATTGATTCCGAACAAAAATATCGTTTCTTTTGATCACACACACATGTTTGCTGTCAATGTGAGTTTTTCGAGCATTCGATTCATGCCTAACCTCTGCATTAAGTGTTAGACCATCGTCCGTACGGTTTGGGACATCGATGTCGGCAGCGCGTGAGAGTCCGACCTCGGCTGTTGAGCGACTCACTCTTGCAGGGCCAAATGCCATCACAGTGACTGAATCGGAAGGGGTTGCAGTACCATAAACCACCATCTCCGTCAGTACGAGATGAGATGACAGACGCGGTGGCGTCTATGGCACAAGCAGTGTTCCAGAATGGAAGCTGGAGCTTCAGGCAGGCGAATTTACGAAGCCCCCCTTTCCCCAGAAGGATCATTGCTCACAGGCCCTAATCGATATGAGCGCGAAGTCGCGTCCTCCCTGACAGTTCGGTTTTCCATTCTTCTCAGTACATGGATTAAATTCACCACGCACAGCATCAGGAGAACTGTGGACAGCATTCTGCAGCTGCTCGCTGAAATGAATCCTCTCCCCCGATGATCGCTCGCCCATCGAACCTCGTTCACATTCCATGCAAGCCATAACACATGATGCATGACCCGTCCCAGACCACGGTGACCATTTTGTATTCATTGTGTAAGGTGGAACAGGACATGCGCCGCTTCCTCGAGTGTAATAGCACGCACTGTTAGCTGCTTGTGAGCCCTGCTGTCAACATCAAGGATCGTGCTTATGTGTACTACGTCATGCATTTGCGAAACCTTACCCCTGCCTTTTCTAGTTCAAACCTAATCGAACAGTCCCTGGCAGCGTGCTTTCAAACCTCCTCCCGCTCTCACAAGTTATTCTTGGATTCTCCACACAATTGTATGATTCCACATAGAACGTTCTCTCGCAATCCATGCACCTTTCACACGATTCCATTAAATACTAATAGGCAGCGGATCGCGACCGGGGATGAACGGGATACATTCTACGACACATTCCGACCGCCCGCGTCGCCCCACCCGGTTCTCTCGCCGTTTCCGTCAATTGTGTCCCTCATGGATGTTTCGTCGAGATTCTAGAATACAGGCTGGGTAAAGTTAACCAATCAGCATGCGCGATCTTCGGCTATTCGTCCGAGTCAGAACACTCGAGTGACGCCACCCAATATATATTGTCCCTTTCAGATTGATCCGTCACGGCGGATACGACAGTATTCGCTGTCAAACCAGTCGACGATGTACCACCGCCAGTCTGCCACCCACAAAGACACGTTTGTAATGGCGAGCGTCAAGTTTCACAACAACGCCATTTAAGCGCTCTGATTGGATGAGGTGGGTTACGAAAGGGGAAAATCCATGCGTGCCTGTCCCATACCCAAAGAAATGTTTTCATGACCCTGCGCGTTGGTATGTCACAGAACGCGTATTCACACTGGCCGTCGGATTTGACGGGAGATTCATGGTCGCGCAGACACTGACACAAATACACAAGGGTCCGTCACAAGTTGAAAGCCATGACACCGGTGACTTTGGGTTTTGGCTCGGGCAAATACTGGGCTAGGTTCGCCAATTTGTATGGGAACACGTCACAGAGGATCCCGATTACCCTCCCGAAACCTCAGAGGCAGTCTGTCGGATCCCAATCCGTCACGAGCGCTGTATCCATACGGTCAGCTAGGTTCGGTGGCGCATTGGTGGCAAACACTCAGCCGACCTTCATCTAAAGAATCTAATAATTCAACCTCTTCTTTCTGCAATGCGAAATCGTATATATGGGTGTTCGAGATGATCCGTTCCTTATGTGATGATTTGGGCAGAGGAATATACCCCTATACCAACGCGTGTCAATTACGACGGGCGAAGGTTACGCGGGTCCGTTTACATACCTTTTGCAGTGAATATCTCAATAAAATCTGAGCGGGCTCTTTATCGTAGTTTTCGGAAAGCGCTGTTATGACGGGGTGTTCGAACCGCATAGCCTCGACAAGCGGCGCCCACGCCTGTAACAGAATGCCATGTCGCGTGCAATACTCGACAACGCCCGCCCGCGTCATGAACGGATGGAGATCGACCCACACGTTGGTGGATGCCGCGTGAGTCCAGTTTCAGACAGGGAATTCGACCCACCTGGTTCACTGCTGGGTCAGGTAGGCTCGTACCCGCTAGTTCCTCCATGTGCCGCACACCAAAGTTACTTATCCCGATGCTCCGCAGCTTTCCCTCCTTTTGTGCCTCGGCGATGGCCTCCCAGCTCTCTTGGCGCATCTGTGCCCCCCCCGAGAGGACTGTGAATGAGATACAGGTCGATGTAGCCCAGGCCACACGCCTCAAGGGACCTGTCGATCGCTTTGACCACGTTGGCCTTACCATTGTTCGATTTGAGCTTGGAAGTGTAGAAGATGTCGGATCGCTCGAGACCGTTGCCGGTGATGAACTCACGGATGGCACGCCCACACCCTTCTTCGTTGCCATACCAGTCCGCGGAGTCCTAGGAAGCGCGTCGACGGTTGCAGATCATTGCGTTCCGGATTCTGAGAGCCCTAAATGCTTACGATGTGTTGGTAGCCCGCCTGCCAAGCGCGGAGGTTTGCCAACCTTCGTTCCAACATTGTTGTCTCATAAACTGACCTCGAGTGCCCACCGTACAGTCTTGTAGGCTTCATTGTTGTTCATCCGGTAAGTGCCTATGTCCATCATGTCTCCAGACAGGCATCCTTCGCACTCTGGCTCTCATCTACGTACCGAACCCCAGAACAGGGATCTCATTCCCGTCATTCAACTGAGGTGTTTCTTGCTGTGAATTCATTATTGTCCATAATCGACAGTTGACACTCACTTTATACCTCGAGCGCAACGTTAATGCTGTCATGTTTGTGGAAGAAACTGATCGTTTTAAATTCTCAACAAATATTGCAGCGATCTGAACTCCAGGCTCTGCTTAAAACATTCCCAGTCCTCACACGCCAAGAGATACTCGTAGGAATAGCCACGACGAACGGAACCACTCGCTTACAAGTGGAACACAGGGTTTTATCGCGTTCCGACGCAACTGAATAGACCAGAGAAAGAATTTATTATCGTATAATACTATGGACAGTGAAATAAGCGAGACCAATGACGAACACCTGTAAAAGTAGTAGTGAGACAATATTCGATAGCACAATATGCTTGCTGCGCCAAGTGGATCAGACATCCAAAGGAAGGTCCTTGTTGACCCTCATCACGCCGACCCCCGCTTCCCGCTCAGCGCACCACAAGGCGGCCCACGCTCGGCACATGCTTTTGGGTTCGCATGGCACAAGGGGGAGTATAAGCGTTGTGCATTGGGGGAGTACTCCAACTGGAGGGCGCTAGAGTGGAAACTGCGAATAAACGGAATACTTCATCATACCAAGTGGCGCAGCAAAACAACGCGGCATGACCGAAATAGAGACTCACCTGCTCAATGAATGTGCCATCGATCGATCGAGTAGTCACGTAGCATCATCAGTCTGAGTAGAACGTTAGTAAAGAACATTTGATAAGCAAAGCAATGATAAAATGTCAGACAAAATGGCACTGGCAAGTACACTGTGCGCTCTGAAGAACGCTGTTCGTTGCGAACGAACTGCTCTGTTCCTCGGCATGGTCGTATAGGACGGGGAAGAGAATGAAGTCATCGTGAAGAGGCGGGCAAATGAGCGACACTTACACGTTGAGGCTGGGAGTAAAGAAAACAATCACCGAGCAAACGATGAAAATTTATAGTCGTTAGGACTGTGGCTGTGTTTGGAAAGTGGTCTGTGCGCATTGATTACATAACCACCTTTATAAGCTTGCCGTTGACGCGCGCGTATGATGGACTTCAACGTCGACGACAACAGCAAAGCGATCCACCTCCCAATATTGAAGCCCGATGTCCATCATGGACGCTCAGATACATCTACCAGTCATCCAAGAGGCTCTACGTCACTCACCGGATATCATTGACGTTGATGCCTTCGATACCGATGATGTTGTTTATGTTGGCTCAGCACGCGCTAGCCATGGGAGGCATATTGGAGAGGAGGAGAGGGCCGTTCCAGTGGCCAGAGAGGTCATAGATGTGACTGACAGTGAAGACGACAACGATATTCAAATCGTCGGCCATAACCTTGACCGACCGCAACCTCCCCCAGGTGCGCCCCTCTCCTTAAGTGTGTGGCAACCCGTTGAACCGGGTACAACAGTCCGGAGAGAACGTATTTTTTCTCCACCACCCCCTCCACAAATCGGTGAAGTCCCTCCAGTACCACCAATCCCTCCCAGATTCTTGCCCTTGCGACAACTTCCACCTTCCGGACTTATCATTCCGAACGAAGATCCACTCCCGTTCGAGTTTGACTTGCGACCTCCACCCCTTGCTGCACAGCCGATACCGGCTCCCGCCGCTCTATCCCATCATGTCCCGTCTATGGGTTTTGGTGGTGCCTTGCTCGCAGGTGTGCGGCGAATCATGGGTCCTCGTAACCCCACCCAGCAGCGTGAACGCCGTAACAGTTGGGGCGTCTCCGGGTCGTTTATCGTGCGATTTGATCCCTTCGACTTCCCTGGCAGGGATGAAGACGAATTATTTGGGCTGGATGAGATAGCTTTCCTGAGTGAGGAGGACCATCCCGTTGCTGCTGGAAGAGTGAGAAGTCAACTGGAGCGGGCATTCAAACGACATGATCACGCGGCCCAGGTCGAACCAGATTACAAACCCGAATACACTCATCCAGACCAGCCATCACCTGGTTTCACACACGATTTCCTCCCCTCATCGCCGTCTTCCCCTGTCACCGAGGGGGCGGGCATGTCTGCTCGTCAGGCCAGTGGCAGTGGCACTCAATTACACGAAGCCACTCTGGTATGTGCTGCTTGCCGTGACCCACTTATTCTCGGAGCCTCCGACGTAGGAGAGGGCCGCGCGAAGCGGAAGTTGTGGGGCTTGCGTTGTGGCCATTTACTTGATGGAAAATGCATTGAGAAGCTGATGGAGCCTGCTCCACTCACTTCCGATGTAACCGGATCGAGCGGCAGGGGAATATCTACGGAGCCTGCGGAGTACCCGCTGTCATCCGGTCAAGATACCTTGGTTTGTCCTGGTTCAATGCGGTCACGATTACGCCCACGTCGTGGGTTTGCAGGGTCATTTCCGTCGGCTTCCCACCAGGCGCCTGCCACCCCCTCAAGTGGGCGCCGTGGTTCTTCCGCCAGGGCCCAGGTCACTCACCGAGGTAACCGCAAGGGTAAAGGCAAGATGAAGGCCCCTCTGGTAGAGGCTGAACACGAATGGAATTGTCCAGTCAGTGGCTGCGGCCATGCCCATCTCAGCCTATTAATGGACGGACGATGGACGATGGGCGAGAAGAGAGGTGCCATTCCAATGTTTGTCTGATTCCATGGTCTTGTATGTTTACTCGTCCTAGCCCCTGGACGTCCATATCCTCCTCAGATTTTGTAATCTTGCATGGCATTATTATCCCTATAGCATAATTCATATCACCACATATTGTAGCGAGGGTCGATCCCGCATAACCTGCTTGACTGACCAGCTCGGATTTGTGCTTGGATACGAAATCTCGACGACAGGGTCGTACCGGCAGATCTCGCACTGATCGTTGCCGATAATTCCTGGCTCCATCGAAGGATTCTCATGATACATACTAATCGCCGAGGGTGCTAGAGGGGGACGAAGAGAATGTATAGGTGGGGTCGATAACAGCGACCGTGGGGTCCACATGTCCACAAATCGAAGCTGATTTTGCAACGTGTCTGTTGGGTGGACACGCGATCCATATAGTACGCTCTTTCTTACCGGCAATTCCTATCTTAACCCGCAGGCCACAAAGCACGCGTATTACGCATGCTAGAACGGGCAGTACACAGTCTGATTATTCCGTGCCTTGCGATTGATGTCTGTGCTCGTTTCACCAATCGCTTGATGTTCACCTGTCACCGTATTCGCGTTTCGGGCCAGCTGGTTTTTCCGCAGAGCTCACAAATCTGGCCCCCCCTCGTGTCTAATGCTCCCCTTTTATTTTGCCTGGCCTACAGCTTTTATTTTCTTCTTGCTCCCCTTTGTCCTCCCGGACGAAACCGTCCGCGATGGGTGATTGGACCAGCTGTCAAGATCTCTCCATAACCCCGCGACGATATCTGCAAAGACAATGGAAGAAAAATAAGCCTGTGAGCCGCTGTCTTCGAGACACTTTATCGATCAACTTGGTGGATCAATCTGACGAGCTCCACCGTTTAGCACCTCCCTCCATGCGATTCGCTTCCAGTTTTGCGTCTCTGCCCGAACCGCCCTTTGTTCGTGTGTGCCCAATGTGGGTTTGCGAATGCGTGGATACCCCTTTGCTTGTGGTGCGAATGGTCGTCGACTGAGGCGACAAAACAATTCGAGGCAAATCTACCAAGGCCACGTCGATTGAGTGCACCGTCCAGGGCAGTCCCTTCACCAAAGAAGTTTCGACACCGTTCACCGAGGAGAAGGTCTGAAGACTCTACGGTCTCAAGTGCGGGTCCTCACACTCCTCTGAGTGAACGAGGGTTCTCTTCGGTGTACTCCAGCAAGAGTGTGCCAGGCATTACGACAGTGATGGAAGGCTTTTACCGTGATATGTGTCACAACGACCGACGCGCGGACCCACACAACGTTGAGGCTGTGGACCACGCCGCAGGTGCTCTTTCTGTCGTGACCACCAACTGTCACGACGTCCAGAGGGAAACGGCCGACGGCGGTGGCGTGCATCGAGTCGCCAGAGCAACCTCGATAACGGTATGTCACGTCCGAGAATAGCAAATGTACTAATCTGCATCGTTCCTCGTGTTGTGTAGCCACCCCTGCCGACTTCTTCCTTTCCGAACGTTGCACCCGAACCCGAGGAAGAGCGATACAAGGACGATTCCGAAGATCGGCATCTGAAGAGAAACTCGACGCGTCACCGAAGGGTACTTCCTGCTCTTTCTGTCTCGCCTCCTTCCATGCGCGTTCGCACCTCGTGTCCTCCATCCCCCACGGTTGAGCGGAGGCGGGCGGATAAAGTCATGATCACGCAAGCCATGGACTCTGCTATATCCGTTCTAATGGAATCCTCGAATGCAACGCGTAGTACAGGCTTGTTGGACATGTCAAATGGCAGACACATGGATTCGACGCCGTCTGTCTCCTCATCACAATGTTCCCCTGAGCGCGGGCTGCGCCGAACCAAAAATATGACGTTGTTCAGCCGTGGATCCTCCCCCTCCCTTCGTTCGCGTTCTCCTTTACGGGGGAGCGTGGACATATACCCAACGTTCCCAGCGGAAGCACGACAGTCGCACGTTCCATCTCTGACGCCTTCTCATGATCATGATACTCCCCCTGTCCGTCTGGGCCACCCGAGCCGGCCGTATTATTCCGCGATTCGCAAGGACATGTCACGCCCAACCAGCCCCGTCTTCTCTTTAGCGGCTCCTCGCACTCCCTCGCCGATCTCGTCGCACGCTGATTACGTACCGCGAGGGACGAGGTCGCTCGATTGTGGGGATCGATCGGGCATTCAATACGCAGGGGAGTTGCGTCCTATGTCGATGGTCTTATCTAGCCAAGCGACGTCACCGATTTCATGTTCCGGATGTTCACTAAGTGGGGAGATGGAGCTACGGATGAACTTGGCACGGTGGCGACAGGAGAATGCTCCGGACGAGCCGGGTGATTATCACTTTCGCGAGAGAAGCCGGTCGCGGATAAAAGTGAATATGAAAGGGAGGGTGAAACAACTTGGCAGAGGTTTGAAGGAACTCGTGCTTGGAAGATCGTAATTTGGTGGCTCAGCGCTGGTTCTTTCCTTGGGTGGAAAGCATACGGTAATCACGTGACCGGTATTGGTATACCCCTACAATGTTCGTTTTCACATTCAATACCGGGCTGGTGGTGTTGGTGATGAAGCAAGGACGATCGTTTGGTCCGCAAGTTGACCCTGACGGAGAAGAGGGAACTTGTAAATGTTCAAGTCGTGTAGGAGTGGCATAGCGCTCGTGTGAGCCTCGTGCCTGAAGTTGAACGCATCCCAACAGCTCGGCAGCGGTGACCTGACCTTACTGCTACTGGGATTCATACCTCTCTGTAGCGCATCACCCACAAAAACTCTGTTCACTGGATCCAACTATCCTCTTTCCTTGCTTGTGAACTCTTTCTGATTATTGCTCTATATCTCTTTGCTCATGATTGGTCGAAAGATTGTCGACCAAGTAGACGACCTTGTTCATGCGTCGGAACCCCCCAACAGCCGTTTCCTTCAACCGCCACCCCCACGAATCGATACTGGCTGGTGCTCAATGCCTGGCATGGGCACAGTGTTCAGTGTACGACTTCCTCCTCTTCCTCACCCTGAGCAGCTGACTTATCGGCACTTGGCTAGGAGCATACGAACACGGTCGTAAATCCCAACGATCCCGCCTCCAGAGGGATATCTGCTCATTCCACCTTGTGCGTCCTTCTCCTATTAGCGTTCGATCCACACACTGAGGGCTCGGTCAGCACTCCGAACTCTAGTTTCACTTTCGGCATACCGAATCCTACGACCTGTCCCCCGGCCCGTGTGGAATCCCCGTGCGGATCCGTCAGCGAGGCAAGTTCTCGCAGCAATCGCTACTCGGTCGCCGAACAGGCCCTTGCTACCGCATTGAAGAGTAGCGAAGGGGAACGTTCTCCCCTCGAACTCCAGATTTGTGCCTTGCAACGAGCCACGGTGGCCCTGAATACACGTGGAAAAGAGTCCCGAGAGCGTGCTGCGAAGCTCACATTGTCTCTCACGGAGAGAGACACCGAACCAGCCGTGTACGTCGCACTCCAGCAGGAACGCTGGATGGAAGAAAAGCAGCAATTCGCGGTGGGCAAGGAGCTGGAGGCGTTGACTCAGCATCTGACACGATTGAAGGCGGATCGGGGCTTCGACCAATCCGAAGATGAGAATCGTGCCCCGTCCCCTGCCCTCGACAACGAGGCAAAACGGAGTGCCAATCTTGCTCGCTTTTTTTGTTATTCTCCCACGAGAACATCATTCAACCTCAATCTTAAGTGTAGGCTTGCTCTTGACCAGCCATTCCCACGTCGAATGTCGATGAGCGACGTTTCTCCCCTCCGCCTCCGGCCATCGTCCATCACCCCTCCTTTACGTCGTCTCACGACGAAACACGCACGCCCGGCTTCTATAGCTAGTGAGGCATTCAATCCCGTGAAACGTCCCTGCAGGCTTCGCCCCGTTAATTCTCCCTCCGATGTACCCCCGCCCACGAAGGGGTCGGAAAATAGCACCAAGGCGCAGTCTGTCTCAGAACGTTCATTATCCCCGCGTAGTTCTCGCCTAACCACGGAAGCGCCCTCTGACGGGTCCGAAGGTCGTACATCTACCCGACCCCCCACACCGCCACTATCCGTTACATCGGAGGGCTCTGCATCATCGCTGGGCATGGGTGAAGACACCGGGGGAATTGCCACCATCATTAGCCACGTCACCTCTCGCACGCGCTCTGAGATTCTCGCGGGCCTGGATAAGGACGCCGTCCACGTGCCAGATTACGCAGTGAATCTCCTCGGAGGACTTGACCTTATCCACGATGAATTCTCTCTCCCAGATCGGGAGTTGTTCGTCAAGCCGAGGGAGATGAGACCCATCGAGGTTGCTCCCCCACCAGAACCAGCGGGCGTTCCTCCTCCGTCCGAGGAGTCCGACACGGGCCCCTACACGTCATTTGCCCTACCGCCGTTTACGGTTGAATCGCCGTGGTCATCCCCTTTGACCAACTCACCACCATTGCCTTCTACCCCCCAGATGCATCGCACTTCTCTACAGCCCCTAACGCCGGACTCGGTGTCGTTTTCCCGTTCGAGTACCCCCACTACTCCTCGGCCGTCACAAAGCTCCAAAGGTCCCCGGCCACGTCACTCGCTTCTCTTCTACATGCGGAAACATAGAGACAATTCCGGGGAACACAGCCCGGCATCGTCGTCCACTGGTGTAGAGAGCTTGCCCGGGCACAGTCCCGTTGCAGGGAGCACAGCATCAAAGAAACGATTCTCGTTCTTCACGCGAAAGTAGACCTGACTGTACATGCATTTGATGGACACCTAGTTTCAGCACGTATCCATGACGCCACCCACGATTTATTACTACCCTCATCTATGATGCGATCTATTTCACTGACGGCGCAGTATATATATCTTGCGCAAATGTATATACCTACGTTTACATTGGTATCTTGGGTCTTGGGTGATGCGATAGAATATGAGTGGAAAAAAAGTGAACCCGACCCGGATTGAACGGATGACCTTATGGATATACTCGAAACGAGCTGGAATCATACGCGCTACCACTGCGCCACGGGTTCGTCGTACGAACGTTCCATATCAACTTACTTTTACGCCGCTGTTAAACAGCCTTTGCAATTTCTCGACTTCCCCTGACAATGCCTCAGACGAAACAAACGGCGTGAAAAACCACCGGAAAACACCTGGCAATAAGTGAGTCCAATTTCGCTCAGAGTCACGCCCAGGTTGACGACGTGTCCCCTGCACGGTAGCATATGCTCCTGGTTCGGTTTGTTCAGGCTCAACGGCATCCAGGTCAAACCCAAGCCTAAAGGTGTGCAATACCGTCTGTCGGCTACCGCGACTAGCAATAGTACGTCCCCGCCCAAGAAAAAACACGACAAAAAGTCGCACGCATGTGTGATCCATGTTCAACCGTCTACCCAGGACCGAGCAGTTCACGCTCTAAACCCCAACCCTTCAAACCCATCCTGAAACATACGCACAATATTTCCGTGTCCTCCCCGCCAGGTATGCACATCGCGTGATTCCTGTTGATATCGTCGGATTACCAAGATCTAGGAATCGAGTGTCGTCGGCTCACTCGACCGTCTCGCCCACGCGCCTCAATTTCCCGCCACTCACCGGTGGTTCGTATACCAATGGGGTGGGCCCATCATCGGGGGCTTTGATAAGATGACGCCTGGTGGTCGGCGTCTTGGATGTAAGTACGTCCCCTCAAGCCCACGATCGAGCGACCGACGGCCATCCTGGATGCCCATCTCTGTCTGCACCCGCTTCGCGACGGAGACTCCAAGATGTGTACATGACGAGACGCTGCTTCGCGCTGTCGAGTGCGACGGCAGTCATCTCCTTTCCCTTGCCAAAGCGACCGTCATGTTTGACAATGCGCTGCGCAGGCGTGCACTTCCGACCACTTCCAGATTTGTCAGTCTGGTCGTTGAACATGCACAGGCGTTACGTTTCTTTGCAGAGCTCTTGAAGACGAAGATATCGGAGGGCACATTGAACGAGGGGTTGGAGACAGCCGTTCTTCGGGATGGGGAGGCGTTGTTACGGCTTGCGATCAGCTGCTTGGAGTTTGATCAGGCTATTCGGGGTTTGAACTCGGTACGAGTCGAGTAAGCGGGGAGTCCTGGATTGAACATCGCTTTCCATGTTCCCGGTTACATTCTCACACCCTCACCCTTGGATATCGGCATAGACATCACAAACGTGTATTAGTACAGGAAATCACAACTGAATTGCGTCTAGTCGTTGTAGCCGCGTGCCCTTGATGCGCCCTTCTTCACCTGAGGCGGTTCGATCCCCTGTTGTTTCCAGATCTCAATCTGACGATCCTTTGCGACCTTTCCCGTGCGCCTCTCATAATCTTCTACAGATTCGGGTCTCTCTCCGTGAGGAGTCGCCCTCAATGCATGACGCCGTTGGGGCCAGAAGTCGAACGTGGCAGTATGTGTCACGATCTGTTCCTCGTGAGACCACAGCCATTGTGTACATGTCCATTACTCACCCTGTTATCCCAGAAGGCGATCGAGTTTGTCTCCCAGCGGAATCGCACCTGGAAGTCCACGTTGGCGCTGATCTGCTGGAACAGGAAGGTCAAGATAGTATCTGACTCGGCCTTGGGAAGCCCGATGATGCGGCGTGTGAAACCGGGGTTGACGTAGATACTCTTCCAGCCAGTCACGGGGTGAACGCGGACCACAGGGTGGATCGATTCGATGGGCTCCCGACGAACGTGGAGTCCGGCCGCGCGGGAACCCTCAGCCTGGGCCACCGCGCTGTGAAGAGCAGTGAGGCCTTCCAGGTAGGTTTGCATTCCAGGGCTGAGGGACGAGTAGAGGGCGTAGCTGTGTACATGCACATGCGTTAGTCCGTATCATTCGCTTTACCAACCAGTCGCTTACCCTGAGCTCCACAAGGTGTCACCTCCAGATTCGGGGCAGGTGATCACTTTGAGAGACGTCGTGCTCGGAGGCTGGATTTCATACGTCACATCGCTATGCCAGAGTTCGAGTTTGGAGAAGGCCGTTGCGTCTGGACGACGTGCGGCGTCATTGTATACCACTGATGTGGGTGTCAGTGCCAACTTTGTTCATGGTGAGGTTCGCCACTGACCGTGAACTTCCTCGAGCCCGGGTTCCTTGGGGATAGGGGTTGTCGCGTGTTTGTGGAGGCGGCCAAAATGCCTCGCGAGCTCGAGCTGCTCGTGGATGTTCAATTCTTGGTCTCTGAAAACTGGTCTCATGATCAGCGTAGCCGCGGGCATGTAGAGGCGTTCTACGAACATACGACTCCTCTCTCGGCGATCAGGAGGGCTCTATAGAATCAACGTCACTGCAGTAACTCGGGAACATTGTACTGGAGGGGACATACAACTCATCCTTCTGGGTCGGGGTGAGTTGCCTCAGATCAATACCCGTGATTTCAGTTCCGATGGCTGGCGTAAGGTGCTGAACTTTCTTCGCGGCGCTGAACAGGGCCTTCTTCTCTGGGTCAGCAAATTGGCCTCTGTCGGTGACCTCGAACTCCTCGAGAGGTTCCCAGTCGACGGCGGGGAAGGTCGGCTGCAGTATGCTTTCGTCTCTGGTTTTCCGACTGGACATGAATCTCACTCACCTTGTAAGCAGCGTACTTGTAGGCATCGTCTGCGGCAGAATCCGCGGTCGGGGAGTAGAACGGGTTGAAGACCTGAGCCTCGTTGGCCTGTTTCTTAAGTTCCGCGATGCGATTGACGTGCGATTTGTCGTTCTCGTTCGTAGCGACGGGAGCCATGGTACTTGAAGATCTCGTTGGAATGGAAAGAAGAAACGCTTTGGGATCATCCCTCGTTCCAATCGCAACCTTTTATACGTTGGAAATCACTCTGCGCGATGCCATCAAGGTTTGCGACAGCCCAGAGGGAAATGGCGTCACCACTTGCATTCGTAGTGGTGGAGTGGACATGTGAGCCGGGTTATTCTTGCGTTTGCCATTCTGTGTCCACCGGTTGAATGAATGAGAAAACGCCAGAGCCAGGGGGAATGGCGTGCTCCCAGTCATTAGTACCGCATGATGAATTGACATCCGTGTATGGTGTTGCCTGGACAAACACCGATAGACGATCAAGTCAAGTAAGCTCACAAGTACGCGACATGTGATGTTTGGTGTGAGAGAACGCCTGCATCGTGTCAAGGAAAGGCGTCCCGTTCATCGTCTTCTTCAACAAAGCCATGATCGTGGTTACCCATGCGATCACGTCCGGAGTATGTTTAAAGGTGCTTTCCGGTCCGGCGTGAAAACACGGCTCAACCAGATCATAGTATTCAAAAGATCTAGTACGGAACGAGCGGGTATGAACGTGGATCTGCAAATTAAGAGTGTTATAGCTCTATGAGGGTGCGTACGATTCCGAGACGAGAAATCCGACCAAACATGCATCCAGCATAAAATCTACATTCACCCACGCGTGCGTTAATGCTACAAGCATATCAAAAGTCAAATGATCAGTCAGTTGGATCGGCAAGATACAATCAATGCGCATCTCACAAAATAACTTTGTTCCATCTCTACCTGCTACACGCATGAGTTCTTTCTCACCGCCTGGGTGATACGGGAGATAAGGCGTAATATTGTACACTTTGCCATTGATGGCCGTCCAAGCATCTTCTTTCTTATCGTGCATCTTTAGCACAGACGGTGGGATGCGGAGTAGCGTCTCCACGCCCTGTTTTCTATCAGGAACCCTATCGTCGCAAAAGGCACCAGAGCAGACGTACCCTTAGGTCCTGCCCAGACGATTTCAGACTCGCCCAGTCCAATGGACCGTACCCCGGCGCGAGCGCCACCTTCCTCGAAGGCTTCTTGGGTCGCTCCGTAGTTGCCATCGGCGCAAGTAAGGACGACGATGTCGGAGATTTCGCCCGTGGGACGCCGGGTTGTCGACTGGCCAAGCCAGGTGGTAGTGGTGGAGGCATCAACGCACTGTCAGTCAGTATCGTGGGAACTCGAGCTTCGCTCGAGGTGGATGATGAAGGAGTTGCGCGCTGGGCGCTGTTCAGTGCTGGGAACGCAGGTGGGACGTCGTCTTCGCCTGCTGTGCTCGACCCGTCGCCCTCGTCCTCTGTTGAGAATGACCCTGGAATTCTACTAGTTTGGGTCGGTACGGGTGGAGGTGCTGCGGTGTCGAGCGAAAACCAATTCCATACGGACATTCCGTCTAGATGATGGATATCGTTGTGTTGCGGGATGCGGTGCTTGTTGGCGTCGCTTTTGCTTACGGCCACCACACCGCAAAGCTGATTTCTCTTGTTCTCCATGAAACACCGCCGAACCCGATGGGAAATACGTTTTTCAGGTTTCTAGAAAACAAATCGTTGCAGAGAGTGACCTCAGACCGGGGAATTTTTACTGCCCAAGCCCTTCTTTTGCCCCTTTGACTCACTCCCACATACTAACGCAGATGCATGCATTACAGTGGAGTTGACTGTGCGTTGTCTGGGTGGGCAAATACCTAGCGAGCAATAGTCTCGCGATGACCATTATACCGATCGTAAATGCTCCACTCATTCCTTGCATGAGGATCTCGCTGGCGTGCCCCTGTTAACAGCTCGCCTCGGATTCGACATTGGCGTTCAATGCACCTGGCTTCTAACGTAACCCAAGGGACAGGGAGGCTTCGCTGATGCATTGACTATTTGAGGTTCTGACCCTGCCCAAGTTAAGAGGACAGACGATCCTATGCTGAACGTCGTTCTCTCTGCTGCTGGCTGATTTCTCACTCCATAGATATATTGGATCGTAGAACTTGCCTTCAGGGAACGTGTGTTAATACAGGGTAATCAAAGCTGCGTCTTCTTCAATCGTTGTAGCCACGTCTCCTCAACACACCCTTGTTTACCCGAGGCAGTCCAATGCCTTGTTGTTTTCCGATCTTGATTTGACGGTCATTTGTGACCTTGTCAGTTCGTTTTTCATACTCCACAGGTTCGGGTCGCTCCCCGTGAGGAGTTGCTCTCAGGGTATGACGCCTTTGCAGCCAGAAGTCGTAGATGGGTGCATGCGCCACAATCTGCTCTTTGTGAGATCGCACCCGCCACGCACTTGTCAGGCACTCACTCTGTTGTCCCAAAATGCGACCGAGTTGGTCTGGCAGCGGAGCCGTATCTGGAAGTTCACGTTGGTGCCGATCTGCTCAAACAAAAAGTTTAAGATGGCGTCTGACTCGGCCTTGGGAACCCTAATGATGCGACCCGTGGAAACGGCGTTAACGTAGATACTCTTCCAGTCGGTCACGGGGCGAACGCGCACGACAGGGTTATCGTCTCGGTGGGTTCACGATAAATATGGAGTCCGGCAGCACGGAAGCTTTCGCCAAGTAGGTTTGCATCCCCGGCTTCAGGGACAAGTAGAGAGCGTGGCCGCGTACATGAACGCGCGTCAGTCTGCACCATTCACCTTATCGATCGGTTACTTACCCAGAGCTCCACAAGGTGTCACCCCGGATTCTGGGTAGGTGATGGCTTACCGGGCATGGGTTTCACCCACAAGGTAAGCAGCATATCTGTGGGTGTCAGCAGCGGCATCGGCGGAAGGGATGCAGGATGGGTTAAAGGCCTGACCCTCATTGGATTGTTTCTTGAGTTCCGCGATGTCATCGCGATCAACCCGGCCCGTTACCGTTCTCGTTCGTGGCCACAGGAGCTATGGTGCTTCACGACCTCAATGGAAAGAGAAAGAGAGGGGCTATGCGACAATCACCCGCCCTAATCGCGACGCCTCGTACATGAAAAGCCCTCCGTCTGGCCTTATCGATGGATTACGACAACCGAGGGGAACGACATTACCCCCTGCTGAAAAGTGGACACGTGAGCTTTATTTTTCTAGCTTCGCCGTCGTACGTTCCTGGCCAAAGGCACACATTTTGAAATAGGAAACGCACAGAGCTGACGCGAATGGTATGCTGTCGTCATCGATACCGCAGGGTGAACCAACCCCCTTCCCGTATGGTGTGGTCCGAGCAGCGGCCGATAAACTATCAAGTCGAGTCGCTCACAGCCGTTGGTTGTGAAGGACATATAAGAGAGCTTGTGTTGGATAAAGAGGTACTTGCATACCGAAGAATCAACGCCTGCCAGCCATCATCGTAGGAATCCCAGATGATGGATGAATGATGAAACCTTGTCCTGGTGCTTTTGAGTGCTGGGAACGAGTGGAACGCGGCTCGCTACCATGGGAGGTGTTGCGGTCACTACGTCGGCTCGTGATTCAAACTCACACCACCGCTATTATAATTGCTTCCACTCCGATCGGGCGATACAGATGGGAATAAGAAGAGGTTTGGAATAACATGATACCGCTTAGTTTACTCCGCTGTGCACAACGTTGGCCGTCTTCACCGGCCATTGACGGCGCCCGTGTTTCAGAACACGATAATCTCGTCCAATTTTGTAACGATAAGAAAAAAAAAGTACATCAAAGTTTTTCAGCCTTCCAGGGAATGCATCATTGTATCGAATAAAGCAGTTTAAAAAAGGCCGATAAGTTGTCCGATCAAATACCTGATGCAGACACAGTACTGACTCCTCCGAGAGAGGCTACACATGCTGCACGTGTTCCACCTTTTCCTCGATGACCTTGTCGTCCAAAGATCGCTCTGCCATATCCCCACTGACGGCTTGTCTCAATTCCGCCACAGGGATTGATCTTCGACCACCCAGGAAGATCCAACCTCCTGGTGCGTCCTCGAGCGCTCTCACCATCATGTCCCTTTCAAACAAGAACCGGATGTCTTCCAACGCATACCCCTTCGTCTCCGGCAGACAAAAGTAGACCCACACCGACATGAGGATGCAGCACACGCCGAACAGCAAAAACGTCCCGTACGTGATCTCCTCGAGCATATTGGGCGTCACGCGTGCGATCGTAAACGTGAAGAGCCAATTCACTCCAAGAGCAAGTGACATGGCCGCCGTCCGCACGTGGTTAGGCGCGACTTCTCCAGCGATGATCCAGGGATTGGGTCCGAACCCGATGCAGTAGAAGACTGCATAGAAATAGACGGCGACAATTGAGACGTAACTTGAGGGAACGATTGTCTTCTGAGGATGAAGCGCACTGTATCCTGCGATCCAAAGCATCATACATCCTTGGCCCATCCCTCCAATGAGAAGGCACATCT
Organism: Sutorius aff. eximius; assembly: GCA_038088915.1. Classification (NCBI taxonomy): domain Eukaryota; kingdom Fungi; phylum Basidiomycota; class Agaricomycetes; order Boletales; family Boletaceae; genus Sutorius; species Sutorius aff. eximius. The sequence goes on from JBBPJV010000011.1 coordinate 68,821, forward strand.
TCCTTCCCGCCCCCTCCACCGCAAAGACAACAGTCATTGTGACGGCGATTAGTTTGACGACACCGTAGATGCCTGTGGCAAAGAGTCCGGAAGTGGTACCAGTGATACCCAATGTCGAGAATATTTCTGGGCTAAAGTAGTTGATGGCATTCGTACCGGTCCATTGCTGACATAGCATGACAAGTGAGGGGATGAAAGCCCGCAAAGCCGTCGCTCTCGACTCGCCCATCATGCGGAACTGTTTCCAGATCGGGGTCCTCTGTTTTCCAGCAAGGTCCGCCTTAATCTCTCCAAGAGTGGCTATGACGACCTCATCATCGACAGAACTTCGGGTTGCGTATGCTAGACTCTTCGCCGCTTTGTCGTAGCGTGTCTGTTCGACCAACCATCGTGGCGATTCTGGCTGGAAAAGCATGAAAAGTACGAAAAAGACGCCAGGAATTACTTGGACTGCGAATGGCATCCGCCATTGCATTTGCCCGAATGGGACGTGAAGGGATGAACTATAGTTTACCCAGACTTGCAAAAACATCATTAGTCAGAAGAATAAATCACTGGCAACAAGTCGATACTTGCAGCTAAGCATCATGCCAAAGTTGTTCAAGACCTGGATGAGACCAGTACAACGGCCACGGATCGCTTTCGGTGTGCACTCTGACGTGTACGAAGGAACCAGAGCGGAGGACATGCCAACGCCGAAACCGCCCATGAACCGGCCAAAGTAGAGTACCCGTAGTGCCACCTCCTGACTACTTCCCAGTCCAGAAACGGCCTGTATGATGCTTCCAATGATGTATACCAATCCAGAAATGATAAGCGGTTTCTTGCGACCGAAGCGACCAGAAATATAACCCGTAGATACTGCCCCAAAGCTAAAAACGTAATGAGGCAACGCCGCAAGAGAATGACAGGGAGGGGACTCACAAACAACCAGCCTGGAGCACCGCGACAATATTGCCATTGAGGTTAGCCTGCGCACTAGCGGACATGTGGTTGATCCCAAAGTATTGCCGGAAAGAGGGAAGAGACAATATGCCCCCAATTAGCCCCATATCCCAGCCGTAGAAAACGGACGCCATAGAAGCAGATAGCGCAAGTGCGTAAGCATTACGGTTGCGAGATAAGTTGTCGAGCCCTGTCTGATAGCCCATGGGGGGCTTCCGAGATCGAGGGGGATGAATGGGGAAAGGAGTGCCGTGGGTTGTGGTCTCTGTTATACTGTCAGATGAGTGCGGCACGTACCAGTTATATCAAGGTCCGAACCAGAAAATCGCGGGCAATGGAAGTCACCTGAACCTATTTCGCAGGCTCCTCTGGCTCCGCTTATGAGTAAACATTTCCCCTCAGGTCTGGAAAAAGGTATCAGTATTCAAAAACCATTGACGCGTGTCACCTGTCTCGGGACATGACCGACAGTGGGAAAAAAAGCTGACAGGTTGCTGACCCGCTGATTCCGAAGGAGGCAAGTCACTAAACGCTGAAACGTTGATGGGGGCCCGGGAGAGCCTTGTGCTTCCCACGTGCTCAGCCCGACCACTGGTTCAATGGGTACGGAGCTACTCAAGGGTTGTGTAACGATCGGACCACCGCGCGCAACCGCTAAGTCAAAAGGCAGATGATACTGAATGCTTATGATTCAGTATCGCAGACGGTATATATTAGTTACGGGATCTAAGTAACCCGGTGTGGTTACAGTTGTCAACTTATAGATGCGTTTGAAGTGCTGGCACGACTCGTCGACGGGTGTGGTCACGGCGGTGGCGAACGGGCTGGCACCTGCATCGACGGTGGCGTCCGCACACCCATACATGCTCGTATGGGAACTCGATTGTCGCTGGTGCTACAGCCAGACCCGAAAATCCGCTCACGACGTGAGGTGCTGAACTGGCAAAGGGGCAGGCGGATTGCCTCCAAATGATCTCACAGCCTGGCCGCAGAATCTGCGTGGCTTCCGCTACTGGACACGCACCACGCATGTCGGACGTTCTGCTCATACTTCTAAGGGACGATCAAGGGGACGATCGCGCCAGTTGACATGCTCGCCGAAAGCCGTTTGCCAAGAGTCAATATGACGGTAAGCATATACCGGGTTCGCGTGGCTTGAAGGCACGGGTATCGGAGGTAATTTGAGTAAGTACTTAGACAACTAGCAATAAAATACAGGAGTATGTCGATCGAACTGCCACGATAAAATTGAAGGCACGAAAGGAATGCTTTTGGGAATAGAGCGTGGGACGGATCCAAATCCCACCCAATTGAAAGCGTTGCTCAAAAGAGCACCCAAGTGAGGTTAGGTCTTCGTTCAGACGGCTTCCCCTCGGCTCTCCTCCGCACCGCAACCCTCCTTTCCAACTCCCACCTCACAAGTTCGCTCTTCAGCTTTTCAATTCGCACTTCGTGAATGGGATGGGAAGTACCCATAATCCGCCTCGAGGGATCCCAGTTGGCGGGAGACGCGTCGGAACGCTTGGCAGAGGAACATTTGGCAGATTTGGGAGTGTCTTCTCTGCGTTCCCAAAACTCGATAGCTTTGCGGGCATCGAACCCAGCGTGGGCGAGGAGTCTCGCGGAAACAATGTCCGCCTCGATCTCCTGTTTCATACTCGTGCAATATTCTCCGAGCTCAGTGAGGTGTCCAGAGCCCACCTTGCCCAACTGTGCAATACCGTCATTGAAAAAAGGCCCAAATAGCATTGTTACTGGAAAAACAAGCGTCCTGGCCAGATCGGCGACCATGGATATGATAGCTGGAATGATGATAGTACCCGAGGATAATGTTTCAATGTGGTGGGACAGGACCAAATGTGCCACCTCATGAGCAAGCAGAATGGCGAGTTCCGTGGTCTGCTCTTTAGTCGGGATAGGGTGTGATGGTGTTTTGAGAGACGTCGGTGGGACGCTGAGGGGGCCAAACAAGAAAGAAAGCCAGGAAGGCTCCTGAAGGTGGGGTGTTAATGAGGAACGGGGGTGACTACTTTGTACGGAGGTTTTTGACAGGATTTCATCAAGGAAACCAGAATAGACGACAATACCACAAGCACCGTCCGGTCCAAACCCATAAGAGAACGCATTTGCCGCGTCAGGTCTGTCTGCGATAATTAGCGAGTACGGGGGACCAGATATGACATGCGCAGACGACGTCGACTTCCGACCAGATAATGTATCGGAGAGCCTCCTCATGTAGTCTGTGCCACGAGGACGAGGTTTCAATGGGTATTCAGCAGGTGGTGGCAGAGGCGGGTCGCCTTCCCCAACGTCTAACCAATGTGCGTTCAGCTCGTGCTCGTGCTGGAGAATTGGAATAACGTCCTCGAGCCGATGAAGAGTGTCCCGGACCCACTGGTGGCGCCAATCGTGAGCAGGGACTAGTTTTGGAGGCCCCTCGTTGGAAAGGATGTCTGTGACTGCCTGGTACCACTTAGGGCCAGCAAGGGAAGCAGCAATCTCGTCCTCTTCCTCGGGGGAAAGAATGATGAGTCTCCATCTACACACGTGATTAGCGACGGACAATAAAGAGTCGTCTTTAGGTTGCACGCACCGTCCCGTGAGAGGGGTCTGCTCCACGCTCGCTAAGATCCCGAGCCACAGAAGCGCAACCGGGATGAATAAGAGAATATGGGTAAACCATGTGCGTGTACGGAGACATTTCAGGAGCGCGGCCTTCTTTTCCTCCGAAACAGGCGGCATGTCTGGGTGAAGGCGACCGTGGTGTTTAATGAGCCTTCTTGCCCAGCGATTCTTAAACATGAACAAGGGAACAAAGGTGAGGGATATCCGCGCCGCGGTGCGAGCAACTTCAAACGTCGTGGACGCCTGTTTTTAGGCAATTAAGCGTCAAATAGCGCTCTCTAATGTAATGGCGGGCGTCACCTTGAAGGCACCAAGGAGCATGGGCAGGAGCGCCCCTTGCCTCCTTTGCGTGGAGTGGAAGCAAGCGACATTCGCTGGCGTGTGAAATGTTTTTCGCCTCCAGTGAAGACTAGGGTGTGTCAAGAGGACATCGCCAGTTTGCTGTACTGAGGGAGAGCAACGATATGTGTGCCTGGGGAGGTCTGCGGCGTATCTTTTCGTTTGGAGGGAGTATGAGGCGAGTCTAAAGGATAGTACTCGGCATGCTCGTACGGGAGCGTGCAACATTGTGCATCTCAGACCTTGACAGAAGTGTGGTGTCGTCGGAACGCTTGTCGCGCTTTGAGTACGTGTCAAATAGTAAGTAGGAATGACACGGTGCCGCTAACTTGACTGATTCAGCCAGCTGCCAAACTACGCAGTGGCTGTGTCCTTGTGGAAGTGGCTGCGTGACTCGAGTACACAGCCCTCTTATTAAGACTTTTGATTGATGTCCATATGTGATGGACACAAATCACCGTCAGGGCGTAAAGGCAGGAACCATAATCACTGTAGGTTTCCCGGAGGACGTATCATTTGGAGTCCGTGGTTTACTGTAACATGCTCATCTTCAGGCCACGAATCGGTCTCGCCTGGGCGAGTTGAAAGGGCCAGGGTAGCTATCAGATTAGCGGAACAGTATTTATGTACCCTACTGGAAGGTTCGTTCAACTCCGGAGTGCCGGAGATATTATCATCCTGCCATCCCGATTCCCCACACATTTTCACCTGTCAACGGAGAACTCCGAGCTTACATTACACCGTTTTTCAGCGGTTCCATGTCCCCAGGTACCTCGAAGCCTGTACAGCGAAGGGTTGCAACCCCGAGCCGCTGATAATTGGAGAGTGGTTGGTGCACATGGGCCCCTCCACCAAGAGGGAACATCCCACTTATCACAGCTTATCTGCAATCATTAAATCCATTGTTGAATGGAAGGCCGATAGTGCGGTGGACTGTGGAGTGACATCACAAATATTGTCCGAAAGAGGAACAAGGTAGGGTTCGTAAGCTCCTCCTTGTTCGGATCCACCGGACGGGCATAAGCCCTAGCCGGGGTGCCTAACGACAATCCTATGGAATCTATCCCGCACGGACCCAATGCACATAACTGGACTAACCTTTGGCACCTTTTATCCCTACATACACATGCGCTGCTGCTGTCATGGACGTAAGATTCCAGGTGGGCTCATACCCCAGTGACCTCACGAATTCTGGGCCTACACCATGACCCTAAATATGTAAAGAGGATGCTTCTCGGCAGTTGGAGGGGGTTGAGACTCAATTTCTTGCAGATTTGTCCACGTTCTATGGTCCTGAAACAAAAAGTAGGTCCATTTGTCCGACATTCAGTGCGTGGTTCATCGGCGGCGCGGTACCTTTCGTGGGGACTGTCTACCATGCCTTCCTGAGTGTCGCGCTGACCGTTGATACTCCATTAAAAGTAACTTTTGTGACGGGTATAGCAACGCCAGGTCCCCGACAAGCACACGGTCCATTTCGTGGATCAGTGATGCCAGCGAAAGTAGGGCAGGGTCGTGTCCATCGTCGCTCACCGATGGGACACGTTTTGTGGCGCTGATCTCAACGGGGGTAGGTACTTGAATATTCCTATCTCTGGCTCACTGAATAGTTTAAGGGCTTGCGTTACCTAGCATTCGGGGCCGTAACTAACTTTGCTCATAAGAGACTGTTGGGCCCATCAGCGCTTGTGTGCACATAAGGTTCAATTGACCATCTGCAAACCTTCCAAATCATCCCCATTCACTATCTTAGTGTGACCAGGCTGACTGATACGGTAGTACATATGGTGATCCGCCTCGTGTCAGTCCACATTGCGGAGTGGGCGGATGTCGTAATTGGTTGCCAAACGTCGTTTCGCCTGCATTCGCATTGGACCCGAGCAACATGCGAAAAACCAAAATCGGGTGAGGGACAGGCTTTACAGGCTTCTGATGTGGTTCACAGTGCTAAGAGAAATCACGGAATGGGACATCCTCTCGGTATGTGCTGTTCACGTCGCGTAGTTTCAAGTGAATTCCAGTGAGAGCCTAGCCGGTTTTAACGTGGCCTTTGGTCTTCAAACATCGTGGAGCCAGTTCTCACGAACAATGTAGCGCAGGACCAAACGTTCTGGGGTGTATGTGAAAACGTTTCTGAGAAGACCCCCCAAAATGGATTTTACAAGAACTAGAAGATAGTATGTCCAGTCGCCGGAGTTGCAGATTATCAATGGGGTTCATGTGGCAGGTTGAAACTCGGACCAACTTGAGAGGTTAGTGTTTCAACATGCTGCTCGCAGTCTTACTCTCCATCTACTTAACACGCGGCCTGGGCGAACCTGAATGATATGATCATGCTAGGTTGGAGTTCCTCCGATCCATGCAGCCGTTCGGAGATTAGAACTGCCCGTTAGCCCATCCTGAGGCATCGTGATTGGCATCGCAAATGACATGGCTAGTCGATTCTACGAAAGAAATTGATCCGATTGGATTTCCGATTCCGCGATTTTTCTGAGACTGATTTCAAAACAGCTCAATGGGGTGTTCTGTCAGACATATTTCGGTTGCCGATCTAACTAATATTGTAACCTCCTCAGTACACCATCCCACAGATAAAAGCGGACATTCTGACGGAAGGAATGATCCCTGTTCCTCCCACTGGAGCGTCGAGGAAGCATCCAATATGATCGCCCCGTCGTTCACGATTGCTTCCCTCGTCCCGCTCACGACTGCCTATGTCAACCATATCAACCATGCGGTCCATCAATCCTTCTTCCTCTCACCCACCATTGTACTGTCTGTATTTCTATCGTGGATGTTTATCATTCATAAAGAGACAAAATCCCGTGGTCTGCCGTATCCTCCAGGTCCAAAGCCTCTCCCGCTAGTCGGGAATCTCTTCCAGGTGAATACCGCCGAGCCGTGGCTATCATACACTGCATGGGGAAAGAAACATGGTAAGTTGGGTTATCAATGTGTGCTTTCTCTTGCTGAATGTCGCAGGCGACCTGCTATATGCAAACCTTCTTGGCCAGAACTTCGTGATTTTGAACACAGAGAAGACTGCACGAGCGCTGTTAGATCAGCGATCCGCGTTGTACTCGGATCGCCCAGTCATCAAGGCTAATACAATGTACGTCATCTTACTTTTCTTGCTTGTTAGCTTGATGCTGATCAGTATTGACAAGGTTTGGCATGGACTTCAGTACGGCTGCGTTGCCTTACGATGACGAGTGGAGGCTCCACAGGAGGCTTTCCCAACACGCTTTCCGCGCGGAGTCCGAAGTACGTAGCCGAGAGGGGTACCAGAAGAGGGTACGTACACTACTTACGAACCTGCTGGACGCCCCGACGGAATTCGAGTTCCACATCCAAAGGTCGGAGTTTGCCCTAGCCCCCCAAATACTTATCCGGATGGTCATTTTCTAGTTATGTAGCTTCAAACGTCATGGTTCTTGCATACGGCTACGAGCCCGCAGTCAGGGATGATCCAATGGTCACCACTGTGATGTCATTGGTCACCATCCTTGCGAAAGCACTCTCGCCTGAACGTAGCGCGATCCTTTCGGCGTTCCCCTTCCGTATGTCGTAAATTCTGACATTTCTGTTGACCTTTGTTACACCTCTGCGCCCAGTGGAAAAGCTCCCAGGATGGCTCCCAGGGGCGGAGCTATGGCGGGATGCCGCTTACGGAAGGAGGCTCGCAGCTCAAGTTCTTGATGTCCCGTTTAACTGGGTGAAGGATCAAATGGTGCGGTATCATCAAGAACCTTTGTGTTTGATGGATATAACGACTAATCACACCAGCAGATGCTCGGCAATGCCTCGCCATCCATGGTGGCCGATTGTTTGTCCCAACTGGACAGCAAGGATGATTACTACAAACAAGAATGCGCGATTAAGTCAACCGCGGCAACGTTGTTCCTTGGTCGGTCCAATTTCCTCCGGAATGAATTCTGATACAACTCTGATACAACCGTACAACAGCCGGATTCGAGACGGTGCGTGCAAGATGTATTCATTCCCCTGTTGTGTGTATTCATCCGGTGTAGAGCTCCTCTACCCTCCATGCATTCATCCTTGCGATGCTTCTGTGTCCCGAGGTACAGGCTAAGCGCAGGCGGAAATTGATTCTGTCATTGCCAATGAAAGGCTACCCCATTTCGACGACAGGGCATCTCTTCCGTACATAGACGCCATTCTCCGTGAAGTGCTGAGATGGAATCCTGTGGTCCCACTAGGCAAGCACCGAGAATCCGTGTTTGCGACAGTTAATAACTATTTTTCAGGCATACCCCACGCGACTTCTGGTGATGATGTATACGAAGGTTATCATATCCCCAAAGGTTCGTGTGCACATGATCCGGTTTCATGTGACGATGTGACGTATGTCTCTGTAGGTGCACTTGTCATAACCAATGTCTGGTGAAATTTTTTCCTCCTGACTTTCTCTGTCATTGTTTTTGACAGCTTGCCGTGGATAGGGCAATGGGCCGAGACAAGGGTACATTCACGGATGTTGATGGTTTCAAGCCCGAGAGGTTCCTAACGGAGGACGGCAAACTCAGGGACGGTCCATCAATATCTGCTAACCCAATTTTCGGGTTTGGTCGGCGGATTTGTGAGCACCGTCCGACGTCTCTTTGGCCATTACCATTCATAATCCTCTCAGGTCCCGGACGATTTGCAGCCGAAGCGTTTATGTGGACGGCTATCGTATCCATTCTTGCCACATTCCATATTACAAAGGCAAAAGATGCCGAGGGTAAGGAGATTAATGTCAAGACACAATTTACGACGGGCCTCGCTGTGTGCGTGATTGCGTTCCTTCCATTCCCATCAAACTGACGGTACGCGTTCTCAGGCGGCCCGTCAAGTTTCCCTGTTGTTTTATCAGTCGTTCCAATGAACGAAAGAATACGATCCGTGAATCCGTTTGAGGAGATGTCGCTACGTTGTGTCAGCAACTAGATTACTACGAAACTCGCTACGCCTTATTCGATGACCTCACGATCCATTATGTATCCTTTCCACCAATACATTTCATGTCGCAGCAGCTATGTGTACAACAATGTGCTGTAATCTGAAATGACGATGATTATTGTCGTTTCCGGGGACGTTTGCCGCGCGGGAATTTTATTCAGATGTGCATTCATCCTCAGTCGCTGCACAGTACCTCAACAACACCCCAGAATTCAAAAAGAAACATAGGTTATTGCTCACAAAGTATCATAGAATGTATTCCAAGGCAACTGAAAATGAAATTTGAATCTTTATGAACTCCAAACTTTCGAATCTGGTCCTCGGCCACTTGGAAATGAAGACCAAGACTTCCTGTGAGTCAAATGGTACTCTCTCCACCAAATTTTGGTGATGCTGTTGAAGTGTTATGGGACGAACGAGGATGAGCACGCGTCTGAGGAAAATTCCTGCGCGGTCAACTCGTGCGAAAATGACGACAATAGTGGAGCCGCATCCAACAACCCGATGCCCTTGTGTTGACCACGCGTAACTACACGAGCAGAGTGCCGTATATCCGTGAATATACAGTGCATGTCAGACCATGAAATACCACCTGATGAGGTGACACTTATATCATTGGTACCTGCAACATAATGGGTACCACGTTAGTCACGTAAGGTGTTTTCGTCTCCTGAGACTGTTACGTGGGCAAGCTCACCATGTCATCGTCAACATGAAGCGGAAGCGGAGATACTAGGGCCTCGAGAGGAACAGTGGGTATCGGCTGTCGGCCCCGACCACCCTAGCCCAGTCGAGGCGGATGCTAGCATGCCAATGTGTACAGTACTAGCCGACACGTAACGAGTTTCATAGAAAGGCCTCCGTCGGTGCGCTCAAACCATTGCCAAAGTTGTGTCAGGAAGCAGGGGCGCACGCCTTGGACGCGGCGTGGATGAATTTGGACGAACATGAGGCATTCTAATTGTTGCCGGCTTGGTCGCGCTGAATGACGTGAACGCTTGCGATGATGTGAAGCGAAAGCAAAGGGTGACATATTTCGGGTTTGCTCACGTTCATCCAGGGGCAGATCTGTTATTGATGTTTCTGAACGACTCCAAACGGTGCCAATCCGAGATGGTAAACGTCGTTGGTCAGCGGAGTGTTGTCTCACGAACTGGTGCGAGTGATACACGTCTCCGCGCATGATGAGTCAAAGCAGAGGACCATATAACGAGCGAGAGGTATCGGGCGACGACAAAAACGGTCAGAGGTCACAAGTGAAAAAAGATATGTTCCAGGTCGGACGGAATGGAAGAGGGCCAAGTTCAGTGAGCGATGTGCGGGGCAGCTGAAGGGTCGGCGTGGTATAAACGCGCATGACAAGCGGCGTGAATCTGAGTTTGTATCCACCAGGTAATGACCCTGTCGGGCACGTCGACCTACGTTCAATATCACTTAGACAAGCCAAACGCTAATGCAACCCACAAGAGCCGCTCCACATGACACATTATACACCCGCATCTTTGAAGGCCGTGTTGGATGTGCGGAGCCCTCTTCACGACTCATTTCGCAATGCACATCTTGCCAAGAGGCATCGTTCCGGTGACGGCCAGTTGACTGCCTGGCGAATTCTGCCTTGACCTCGCTCGTGTCAACGTGCAAAGCTCGGGAACGCGTGCGCTGGTACGCTAACTCACCCGAAAGAAGAGGACGACAAGGTATTATATCCTGCACTTCGTAAGTCAGTAACTCTGTAGAAAATTGATGTGCTGCTATATGTCACACCGTCAGAGCAATCCTCTTCCAAAGGCTGCGGCGGTAAATCTGTAATGTATGAATCTGAATTCCTTATTCGGCAGGTTTGTTTGCGTCTGGGTTATGCTATCAACTGCGACCCTCCTGCTTTTCGGTGTTTACCATGTGCACAATCCCGATCGCGACTCAATATCGGCGTTCGGACAGCGTTTCAGGTGTGCTGTCCTCCTTTCCATGACTCTGGACTTACAACCTGGTGTTGATGATCGTCCAACATCCGTTAACATCGAGGATCCACCCCTTCGCCAGTTATGTTTTCTGATAGTATATTCTGATCCTGTTATTGCCGGCGGTAATGGGTCCCGATGTCAACGCGCGTGCGTGATCCACGGAACCACGCGTACCGAGGTGTCTGCATTCCTCCGGCAGTCTAGGTCATCGGGTGTTCTTAAGTAAACATCGTACGCCGCTCCGTACATTACGCACACGCCCTGACGTCGGTGCACACCCTCCCCCAGCACCTTATCATATAACATTAGATAGAATCATCGGGCGAAATGTTGGATATCCTGAATCCTTCTCGGGTCCGCCATGATGCAACATATGGCTTAGGGATCGATAGTCTGAAATAAGGGGCCGTACTCAAGTGGTGCAAGCCCAAATATTTGGGGCATGCTGCACGCTTCGGTTGGGAAGTATTTGGAGGTTAGCATTGTAACAGGTTTCCATTTGATACGGGCTTTGACAAGCTCAGGTGCTATGAGGCGATCCTTCTAATACGGACAATTATTCCGGACCGCTCTTGTGGCGTACTCCGCAAATAGTGCAATGAACCTGGCCTTGGCAATCCCGACCGTTAGGAGCTCAACTGAAGAAGTCGAACAAGTAAATAAGGATAACTCTTGAGTGTCATATGCTCAATATGCTATCTGTCACTAAGTCCCACTGCCTTTCAAGGGCTCGCCACGCTGGTCCCACCAAACACGGGTGTTCTCAACTGCAAACATGACCTTTATCCGTTGCCATTAAGCGAGATATGGGCATTCCATTCGACATATAAATTAGAGATCCTACCCAAGTGTGCAACCTGAAGTTGACAGAATTTCTAAGATGATCATCCTACTACTCGGGATTGTGTCGCTCATCGTGGTCTTGGTATTGATCCCCAACAAAGGTGTAAAATCCTGTGGTCTGCCATATCCTCCAGGTCCAAAAGCTCTCCCTCTGGTCGGAAATATCTTCCAGTTGAACACCGCTAAGCCGTGGTTAACATACACTACATGGAAAAAAATGTATGGTAAGTTGGGTCTCACCGCACTGGCAGATGTATTGTCGTGCTCAATGTTGCAGGCGATCTGGTGCATGTGCGGCTCTTTGGTCAGAACTTCATCATCTTGAACACAGAGGAGGTGGCCCGAGCACTGCTGGATCAGCGATCGGCACTATATTCCGACCGCCCAGTCATTAAGGCTCACTCACTGTAAGCTTTATTACCTTTCCTATTCGTCATTGCAGTGCTAATCGGGTATTGGCAAGGTTCGGCATGGACTTTAGTACGGTCATGCTGCCATATGGCGACGAGTGGAAGCTCCACAGGAAGCTTTTCCAGCACGCTTTCCGTGCAGAATCTGAAGCACATAATCGAGTGGTGTACTTGAAAAGAGCACGTACACTTCTCACAAACTTGCTGGACGCTCCAGCGGAATTCGAGCTGCACATCAGGAAGTCAGATCTCGTTCTACCTTCCATAGTTCCTTGCTCTGATGTTGATATTCTAGTTATGTGGCATCGAATATCATGGCCCTCGCATATGGATATGAACCGACAAGTGAAAACGATCCTATGGTTAAAGCTGTGACGTCACTGGTTGAGCTGCTTGCAAAGGCGCTTTCTCCCGAATTGAATGCGGTCCTCTCGGCGTTCCCCTTTCGTATGTTACGGAACTTCATCCCGTATCACTTGTTTGACTTCTACACCTAGTTGAGAGGCTTCCTGTGTGGTTCCCAGGGGTTGGGTTGTTGCGGGAGGTTGTTTACGGGAGGGAGCTTGCAGCTCAAGTTCTCAACAACCCGTTTAACTGGGCCAAGGATCAAATGGTGCGAAAAGGAGCCTGGCGGATACGGCTTGCAAGACTTATTGTCCCAACAGCTCGCAGGGAGTGCTCAGCCATCCATGGTGGTTGATTGTTTGGCCCAGCTGGACGAAAATGACGACTACTCTAGACAGGAATATGCCATTAAATCAGCCGCTGCAACGATCTTCGCCGGTCAGTGTAATCTCTTCCAACCTGAGCGATTCTGACACAATCGTACAATAGCGGGATTCGAGACGGTACGTGCATGATGTCACCATCACCCGACGTATTCATTCCGTTGTAGAGTTCATCTGCCATCCTTTCCTTCGTTCTCGCGATGGTATTGTATCCCGGTGTGCAGGCTAGGGCACAGGCGGAAATTGATTCTGTCATTGGGAACGATCGACTGCCCAACTTCGATGACAGGGCGTCACTGCCCTACGTGGATGCTATCCTCCGCGAACTCGTTAGATGGAATCCGGTGACCCCACTTGGCGAGTTGTGGTGCATTTCCACGTTTATACCCCATCTTACCGCTTTTCAGGCATACCGCACGCGGCTGCGGGTGATGATGCGTATGAGGGGTATTACATCCCCAAGGGTGTGTGCGCGCAAAATCCAGCCCCGTGTGACGTATGTGGCTAATCTATTTCCCGAAGGTGCACTCGTAGTGATTAACGTCTGGTAAGGGTTTTACGCCAGCGTTTTTCTTTCGTCGTCGTTTGTGATGGCCCACACGAATAGGGCGATGGGCCGAGATGAGGACAAGTTTTCTGACGTTGATGACTTTAAACCCGAGAGGTTCTTGTCCGAGGAGGGTAAACTCAAGGACGGCCCGACGGTGTCTGCCAACCCAGTGTTTGGACTCGGTCGGCGGATTTGTGAGCATCGTTCCTTTGTCGTTTCCTTGTTCATTTCACTCATATCGTCTGCAGGTCCAGGACGGTTTGCAGCCGAAGCGTATGTGTGGACAACCATCGTATCCATTCTTGCCACGTTCGACATCACAAAGGCGAAGGATGCGAATGGTAAGGAGATCGATGTGAAGAAAGAGTTTACAACCGGCATCGCGGTGTGCGTGGTTACAAACCTTTCCCTCATTGCCATCCGACGATAACCATGGACGATTTTTCAGGCGGCCTGTCAAGTTCCCCTGCAGTTTTGTCAGTCGTTCAAGCGAATGTGAGACTACGGTCCGTAGACATGGTGTCTGAGGGGATCTCGTTGCGAGGGATCTGGGCGGAATCACTCACGTCAACTTTCCAGGCTTTTGTCGATATTTTGCGTCCTTTTTTGTTCGAAGCATTTTATGTATTGTGTCGGCTAGCCCCTCAGCCACCTAACCGCATAATTGCCCTGGACAAACAAGGAAGCATGATGATCTGCAATCATTGAACGCATGCATGCATGCATGCGCGGACAACCGCTGCACACTGAAACAGGCGTTTCAGAAGGTCAAGAGCACAGGCTGCTAGGATTGCTCAGGAAACGAAACAGCTCGGTACAGGCACTCAGCCGAGAGAAAGTCACAGGGGAAGTCATCATATGGGCAAGCGATAAGGGTTGATGGGCGAGATTCACTTTTTCTGGTATCAAACGGCATCATCGAAGGCGATGTTGCAAGGAAAACCCAGTGAAGGAGCTAGTCGGAATGCAGAAGTGTGACATTCGTTGTCGTAGCTCTGGATTGACAACCTGGCACTTATGGCCATCTAGACAGGTCTTTGGAATCCGCTTCATGGAGAACGAGCAAATGGTCGGCATTGCTGTGTACTAGGTTAGTATGCGACGAGAGAGAGGGTAAGATGGGCGAGGGCGCGCAGCGCTTTCCGGCTTCAGACGGGGATGACCTGCTGAGGAAGGTGTGAGCTATGAGGCCCGATGGCGGGCGCAGGCTTGCAGGCCACGAACGCCTGCGCTCGAAGTTTAGTACGCGCCAAGAGCCCGATCTGGGAGCAGGGAGAATAGCGGGGTTTCGTACCTGCACTGGCGTCGCGACCTACCATGTTGAAAATTGTGAGTTTCAAAGAAGCTATGGGACTGTTTTTTTTTTGTCGTTGCTGGTTTCTTACTACATTTCGCGTAGTAGCAGCGCACTGTGGTGCCACGACAAAACTTTTTAGACCATCATACCACCAAGTTGACAGAACGCGACGATTTTGACTATTCCCGTTAGACTCATTCCCTTATTTAGGAATACATAGCCTCACACAGCCCACAAACCTATGCCCACAGCTGTGTCAAATAGTATATAAGTAGCTTGTTTTGCTTGTAAGATCCCCATTCTTGGGATTGTTTTTACTTCTTGCATAATAGAGCTCTCTTTGAGTTTTGTCATTTGAAGGTCCCTGATAAAATCTCAAGAATACCCTTTTGACTGGAGCTCTTTGCTCTCTTCCCTACCTCATGCTACTTGTTCTCAACATGACCTCTTTGGTTGTCATCTACTTTTCATCACTTTCACCCAGACTCCAGGGTTAATGTTATGACTGTTCTGGGTAGGACCAGATGTAGCTCTTGCAAGGCCACCTACAACTGACAGGAGTCAGGTCAAGGGTTCATGAGTGAGACTAGGATGTGTTACAACTGTTTCAGGTAGGACCAGATGTAGCTCTTGAATGACCACCTATGAGTAGTAGTGGTATTAGGATTTAGGGTTGAGATGATGACAAAGATGAATTGCCCAAGGTGTGGCAACAAGACATGATCAAAGGAGAAACTGCCACTCTACAGTGGGCAGCAGACTGTCAAGGATGAGAGATGAGAGTGGTGAGAGACATCCAAGAAATGAGGACAATGCCTGCAAAGGGTTTGGAACACAATGTCCAACAAGACTGGGATGCAATGCCTGTTACTGTTACAATAGCTCATGGGACACCCTGGTAACCTTTTTCTCTTCCTTATCCCTGTACTAAACTGTGTCTCTCCTGATGCTCAGACTGTTTATTTCTTTCGCCCCTATCTCCAGACTACTTGATAGTGGCTCTCCTCCATCCATCCACAGTGCCTCCGCTGACCTCCAGGCATGAGGTCTATTACTCTAGTTCTCTTTCTGATTGTCCCACCCCTGTGGAACTCTGTATTGTTCCTCCTACTCTATTTGTTTTTTGCCAGGTCCGATTGCTCTATATCTGGGTATGCCCCATTTTGCCTTTATCCCCTTTTCAGAGTTTCTCCCAATTGAACAGTACTGTTATGATACCATCCTCTTTAACCTACATTTATCCTAGTCTATGTTACGATACCGTCCTCTTTAACCTAACTTTATCCTAGTCTAGGGTTAGCCTAGCTAGTACTACACTTTCGCTACATTATTGGACTACACTCGTACTTTGGACTTAGCATATTTCCTGTACCATAGCACGTGACCGCATCACGTGACTACCATTCCCGTCCCTGGCACGTGACCTAGTCATGTGACCATATGTATCATTAGTAGCTTACGGACTATTACGTATCTATGATGTCATAGGGTCTAGACCATTACGTCATAGTCTAGCCCTCTACGTCACCACGCTCTCTCATGTACTATTACTATAAGGGGTACAGCACAGCATGGTCTGTGCGCTGGCCTCTCTGCT
>JBBPJV010000012.1:0-11154 GCA_038088915.1 Sutorius aff. eximius
ACCAGTATTGTAGATATAAATACAAGGATGTACAGTAGCGTAGTTCCTCAGAATCAGTATTCCTTCTTTCCACTTATAATCTTGGGGATTCGACCTCAACTGTAAGCGCATCTGATAAATTACCGGCCCCCCCTGGTCCTTTGGACACCCCATCTACACTTCAGCAAATACGGCCGTCATGGCTAGTTTCCCGTCTTGGCGGGCTGCAACTCCCTCGACGGGGTCCGACGGCCACACGACGCGAGCCGTCTCTCCGACCTCCTTCATCCACTTCGCAAGCGGACAGGCAGACACAGGCATACCGGCTTATGGATCGACTGAGACAGCCGTTTGGCGCGCTGTTGTTAACGCCGACACGTCATCGCATGCGAGAGTACAGGAGGGTTGCTGCGGAGAGTTTGATCACTGTTCAGGTAGGGGAGATCACACCATCAACACTGCACAAACTGGTTGATAACGTGCTCGTGTTGGATGTACTATAATTAATTGCCGCACTTATACCCTTGCTATGCTGCCGGACGGTTGCATATTCTGCGGCTTCAGTACGTGCAATATACCAGGAGCGCGTCATGATACATGATTGGTTAGCTTCAGTCATCGGTGATCCGGCAAAATGTGCGTCCTCAGGGGTTTGTGGGAATGCTGCTATAGTGAGAGCAATCCCGATGGTTGTCCAATCGTAACGCACGCCAACGCGCCCTCGCCGTCATTCCTGCGAAGGCCATGGGCCTTACCAAAACCGGAGTGTCGCGGGTCTCTCTACTTGGATTATCCCTGCAAATAAACACATGATCCTTTTGGGTTGCTTGTGCCTGAACTGAAAAAAGCTGCTGCAACAGCTCAGACGCGACAGGGCGGTTCAGGAAGTCGAGACTGCCTCCCGAATCGGCGGAGGCGGACAAACTAGCAACACCAAGATATCGGGATTGGCTTTGTAGAGACGGTAGGAAGCAGAGTGTCGGGTGCTGTACTTTGTCCACATGGACTCGGATGCACAGGATGTGGTGGGGGCCGCCGCTGATGCTGCGCAGATAAGATATACACTTTCAAGCCGACAGCCTGTACAACGACCAAGTAAGCGTGTTGCAGAACAGCCTACTAGTACAGCCTGTCGGTCACGGCTAATTGATTGTGTCCCCTGACAAGTATTTCATGATGCGGTACTCTTACGAAGGGATGGCTTCCTCTTAAAAATACGGTCAGGGGGACGTGAGCGCCAAAGACATGTAATGCAGTGTGAGCACCGAGGAACCTATGTATATCTATCAGGCGGTATAGCATATATACATGGTAGACTTACGGCGGCTTGTTTGTCGCCTCACCATCGCTCTTCTGCATTGCATCGTTAAACGAGGTTTTTACAATGGCCGGTATGTATAACTTCAGGGTGGAGTTACGTCGACGCTAATTGGCAGGCAAGACGACTCCCAGATTATCGAAGTCGCCGGCGGTATATGGGTGAATGCATTGACGTTCTCAGCAAATGGGGAGTACCTCGTGAGCGGCGATCTCGACAAAGGGGCCCAAGTGTGGCGAATAGAAGATGGTAGCTCGAAACTAATGGCAACACTTGCCACACCAAGGGGGTTTGTTCTCTGTCTTGCAGTGTCGGGAGACAGCAGATGGATCGCAGCAGGCACATGGAAGGGCGAGACTATTGTCTGGGCTGCAAAAACATACGAAAAGGTCTTCTCGCACAGGGATGACAAGGACATCAACGGAGTCGATTTCTCACCCGATTCGACTCGGCTTGTCGTGGCGTCTGAGAACTGCACAGCCACTATCTGGGATGTCGCGACCCGCAAACGAGTTCTCGGACCACTCCGACACAAAAGTTCAGTGACAGCAGCGAAATACTCGCCACAAGGCGATCGAATCGCGACAGCCACCTTTGAATCCGTTCGGGTGTATGACAGCAATGATGGCCGTTTGCTCGTGGATGTCACGGTACCAGTGGCTACCTTTTTGAACGCTGGTCTCCTCTGGTCAAACGATCAACTCTCCGTTGTATCCGACGATAAAATAAAGCAAATCGACGCATCCACAGGGTCGCTAGTCTCAGATTTTCCAGTCCCCAACACGATGGGGACTTCGTGCATTGCCGTGCCGCGACATGGTAAATTCATTGCGTACTCTAACAACCGTGCAGTCACGTTCTGGGATGCGTCGACACACTCTCAACTTGGTCTTGTCCAACATACCCAAGATATACGTTCGTTTTCCCTGTCCCCGGACTGCCGGTTTCTCGTGATTGGTGGAAAGGACGAGAAAATCACCATAAAAAATCTTCGCTGTATCCTTCCTGCATCTTATTTTGTTGTATGTGTCGAGTAACTGGTGCAGTCGATCGGACTCCTTTGATGACAATCCAGATTGGTGGCTGATCTCGTTTCTCAGATGCCATTCATTGATGTCAGTAATACAGCGCTCGATTTATGGAAGCAGGATCAGCTCGTAGACACTGAAGCTACAATTACCGGATTGATTACTGGTTCTGAGCATCCAAGCCACTACGCACTCGCCAGTAGGGCGCTCGTACAGGCGCATTTACGACATCTAGACGCTGCGATAGACGACGTTGAAAAGGTGGGTCTTCGTTTGTTCTCCCTTTTGGGTTGCCTAAGCTCACTCCAAACGATCCAAGTCGATTAAGATTCGACCATCCGTCATCGGGTACATCGCAAAGAGCATCGCACTCATCATCGGGGGAAAAATAGAGGGGTGTCGTGTGTATGACTTCGTGTTCAGGCACTGCCATGCAGATGATGTGGATTTTCTCCTTTTAATCAAGGTGTGTAATCTGCGCGCTATGAATCTTGGCATTCCCCACTCACTTATCCATTAAGGCTGTCGTCTTATTTATGGCTGGGGAATATGATGATGCGTTATCGCGCGTTGGCGACCTCATCGATACGGTGCGGCTCAATTCGATGTTCTATGTGGTTCAGGCATGTATCAAAACAGTATTGCACGGCGATGATCGTCTTTTACATTTTTAATATATAGGCATATATGCACCTTCTTCTCGGGAACCTACGTATGAAAAGCAACGACTACGAGAGTGCAGTGTCATCCTTCAAACGTGCACAAGCTCAGATGTGTTCGAACCTAGAGCCTTGTCTCTGTTTCATCTCATTGGTAAGCCTCCTACCAATTACAACGTGACATGTGGACTGGAGTCATTGTCCCTCACAGATATCTGGATGGAAGTTTGATGGTCTCGGGGTCACGATTCAACAGCGTCTTTGTGAAGCGTTATATGCCGCTGGCTGGGTAAGGGAGGCTGGCGAATCTCTTCTCAACATGCTAACTACCTTTGACGGAGCGGTCTACATGAACCAATCCATCGCCCAGTGGTTTTCTGGCAAGTTTATGTTCTGCATTTTGGTGGCTGTTCGCTCAACATTCTCTGCAGATTTCATCCAGCAGTGCCTCTCCAGTCCCCAAAGTGGTGACTCCGCCGCCTCAAAGACGGACGAACACATTGACGTGCCCTTACTTCACGAGACTATCAGTTCGCCTACTCCCTCGCCCCTTTTAAAAGTGTGGGCAAAGGAGAAACTGGCGAGCGGTGTGTGGAAAGACGCGCTAGCGGTGGCTGTTAATGTGGGTGCCTCCGATTGTTTGTGTCCCTCGTACGTGACACATTTCACTTGCAGTTTACGGTCCCGAGGCTTGCGATATATCGTGCGATTTGTGAACATCTCGAGGCGCTCGGCCATGAACTGGACGCTAGCGAATGTTTCCGTCAGATGGTGGACGAGTTTGCGGAGCAGGCAAACGTGTATGATGAACAGGCACAATGGATCCTAGGTGAGTGGTTTTGCATACCACACAGATGTTGCTGGCTATGGGACTAATACTGTATGTTGCATCTCAAATTTCATGGTCCAGAGAAACTAGAGCACCTCGGAGATGCTGCGGCGAGCATCGAACGGCACGGTGATGCTATTTCCCACTATTCAGCCGTGCTGTCCTTCCATCCGGCCACGCCACAAAACATCTTCGTCAAACGAAGCAAGGCTTACCTAGCTCAAGGCTTACGGGAGGAGGCACTAAATGATGCAAACGAGGTAACGTTCCGTTTATCTCGAACAAGAGAATTTTGTCAGCTGATGGCATCATGATTAGGCAATCATGCGCGATCCATCGTCCCCATGGGGATACGAGAGGAAGCATGCAGCTCTACACAAGGCCGGAGACTATGAGAATGCGATAGACGCATTCAAGACCATGCTATCGAGGATGTCACAGTCATCAGATCCGGATATCCGTGGTGAGTATCATGGCGCTCCACTCATGCCTATTCCTAACCTAATCCCACATATTAGAGCGTCATTGCCAGTATGTGAATCCGGTGGAGACGGAAGAAGTCATTCACGGAGTTGTGGAGGGTGCCATCCGCGATTCGCCCCGTGTTCTTATACACACGGCTTCCGGTCGCCTGCTTAACAAGTCAGATCAAGCTACGGCATTTGCATCACTCCCACTATTCAAGGAGTTGGTGTCCGCCACGACAACTCATATTGACCATGCCCGCATCGAGCACGATGTCACGCAGTACTATCGTTACGCCATGTTTTCGCACAAGTGGGGAGCCAACGAGCCTCTATTCGACCAGGTCATACGCATTGTGGTCTATGATCTTGCAGGATCTCCGACCCACGACAAATTGCGAATGTTTTGCGAGCTCGTGCGGGATGCTGGGTTGCATTGGGCATGGAGCGATACGTGCTGTATCGACCGAGCAAATCATTTCATCCTCCAGGAAGCTCTTGTCGCGATGTTCAAGTGGTATCAGGGTTCCACTGTCACAATTGTCCTCCTCCGTGGCGTTCAATCTCCGTCGCGACGTGGCGATCTCGCCAAGAATATTTGGAATACTCGCGCGTGGACGCTGCAAGAATATCATGCATCCAAAGTGGTCCAATTCTACATTGACGACTGGACTCCGTATCTAAACCTCGACATCCACAACCACAAGGAGTCACCAGAGGTCATCTCGGAGATGGAGGAAGTGACTGGCATTTCTGCACAAGCGTTGATGACACTCCGACCAGGCTTGGACAACATACGTGAAAAGCTGTGTCTAGCTTCGCAGCGACAGACAACCTACGTCGAGGATGCAGCGTACTCTTTACTTGGTATATTTACTGTCTCCTTGCCAACCATATATGGTGATGGAGACCAGGCCCTTGGGAAACTTCTGGCGCAGTTACTCACAGCCTCAGGAGATACGAGCATCCTTGCCTGGACAGGGAAATCCGGAAGCTTTAACAGTTGCCTCCCCGCCAACATTATGGTTTTCAGCCGGCCCCAAACACTACATATTCCATTGGCTGTTGATTCTGCCAAAATGGACATGATCATCGAAAAGTTGTATGCCTCCTCACTCGATCTCTCGCTGGTTATGAAAATGTTTGATCGGCTCCATGAGCTCCCTGTCCTGTCGTTCACAGGACGACGAATGAAGCTTCCATGCCTTGCTTTCAAACTTGGGCGCATATCCATGTCGGGACCTGTGTTGCGTGCCAAAGCGGATGTCCTTGGAATCGTGGAGATTCGGACTACTGAAAACCTTCCTCGATTGGATTCTCTGATTCTTGTTCACCCCTGGACCGACTTCCTGCTTGACCGACACCCCGTCGGAGGCATCACAAATGCAATTCCTGAAGAGGGCGCAGCCGCCCAACCCTCTCTACCCGATTCATCGCTGCCCTCTAGCCTCGCTTATATCCCAACATCGCAGCAAGGACGGGCGTCGCGCATCGTTTCTCGTTTCTTTCGGTCATTTAGCGCACGCTCAGCAAGACCCAGGGACACGGCATCTCTCCAATCTCATACATCCATCTCGCTAGTGGAGAGGCAGAAAAAAGCGCTCGAGTTCATCGCTCGACTGAGACAGCCATTTGGCGCGCTGTTGCTGACGCCCGCACGCCAGAATGTGGCAGAGTACAGGCGAGTGGCTGCGGGGGATCTGATCACCGTCCAGGTAACGGAGATTACGCCGACGGTATTGAACAGGCTGGTCGATAGTGTACGCATGCTAGATGTACTTTAATCACCCTTCATCGGTTACGATGTGAAATCCAATACTTAAACGTCGTCGCCGAAGTGCGGTCACGTCCTGATACCGAGCTACTGTAATCCAAAACCCAATGTTCTCAGAAAGATCGGGGGAAGAATGACCAGATCCGTGGAGGATGTACTTGAACCGTATAGTCTCCACGAATCCAAAACAACTACTGATGGTGGTACGATGACTAGCGGTCAAGCGGGGTTCCATCTCCTCACTCCTATGGGTTTGGGGAGTACCCTGTGAACGGGTACAGGGATACTCTGCCTCGATCATGCTGATCCACATGCCGAGACTGGATACAACCCCCCCAAACCCTGCTCGATGGCTTAGAATCGATCCAACCTGCATGACAAAATCTCGACACCGTAGCTTCTCCGCTATGTCGGGCAGAATGGTTCACCTGCGTATACTGTTTGCACTCGTGGTCGTGACCGATATGGGCCTAATGGTGGTGGTATTGATTTGTGGACATCTTGAATCCGAGGCCTATGGGAAGCGAAAGAGCGCGACGTACATACTTTGTGGCACTTGGCACGCAAGGTGGGATTATCGAGGTTGGGCTTGTGTCTGCTGACGAGGGTCAGCGACTGCTGATACCGTACTGAAACCTCCCGTTATTACCATGATGCGGGGTCGCCCGGCCAAATCTCTTGGCTCCGACGGAACATCAAACCGAGATGCTATACTCGACGCTTGACGAGAATCGCTGGGCATATCGCCGAAAAGTCCTTTCACCCTCTACTTACACACGAGTTAACCCCAATTCCCTAAGGGTAGCTCGCACATTGGTTTCTTGCTTCTTTCGAATGGTTTTGCTCAGTGCTTGCATAGCTCCAGTCCCACCATCCTTTTAGCACACTAGATTGGACACTTAAATGAGTTAACCTTCATATAATCTGGGTTCTGGAACCAGTTTTGAGTGTCAAGAATCATATTCGCGAACGAGTCGGATCCTTGAGACGTGTCCTTTCTCTATCCGGACCGCCCTGGCTTGGATCGAAACTGCTGCCGCCATCACTGTGCACAACGGAAATCGACACACAAGAAGGCGATCTACTAACCGAGGTGAATCTCAGCCCCAGATCCCAACGTTGCGACACCCACGCGCGTCCTCACGAACGCCGAAGCTGGCAGGTGAGTGGCTGCAGTGCGGGAATGGTGGGCCCCATCAGGAGGCCGAGATAAAGGCACAAACACCTAGAGGAGCTGTACACCCACAGGTATTCGGTAACTTGTCTACCCAAGCACGAAGTCTATGGTGGGTTATGCGGATAAGGGAACCACATATCATCGTGTAGGTGCTCGTTGATCACACGGATGGCTGTTTATGTCCTCTTAGGTGTTCTCGAGATGCAAGACGCTCGTGAAGAAATACCTTCTCTTTGGAAATGTCTGAGGCAATCTGGGTGTGAGAAAAGAAGGCAAAACGGAGCGTTCGATGCTGCACTGGTCTAGATCAACGATGGGCAACATAAATGTATTGTGAAAATGGGTTTGTAACCGCAGCTTGATCGCTGACTCTTTCTATCGCCCTGCTTTCGTTCCCTCGTTGATGATAGGTCGGTAATAAGTGGTGCGTACTGAGAAAACGGAGCTGTAATCATGCTAACAGTTGAGCAAAAGTGTCATGCCTCCTCTCGTCGATATTGACGATGACACTGGGGGTATAAAGGTAGTGACATTCTCAGCGGATGGGGACCATCTCGTGAGCGGCGGGTTCGACGGGATTCGAGTGTGGCGAGTGGAAGACGGCAAACAAGTTGCGACAATTGCAGGGCAGACGATCGAGAGCCTTGCTGTGTCGAAAGATGGCAGATGGATCGCAGCAGGGACGTACTGGCGGAGTACGATCGTTTGGGACGCAAAGACGTACGAACAAGTCTTTTCGCACACGGAAATGTCGGCTGGGGATAATTGGCATAGCGTCGACGGGATCGATTTCTCGCCCGACTCCACTCGGCTCGCTGCTGGGTTCGGTAATGGCACAGCCGCCGTCTGGGATGTCGAACACCGCAAACAGGTTCTTGGTCCACTCCGCCACGGGGGTCCGGTAACAGCAGTGAAATACTCGCCACGGGGTGATCGATTTGCTATCACTGCTTATAGTCGTATTGGGGTTCACAGCGACCATGGTCACGTTCGGGTCTATGATAGCGACGACGGCAGCCCCCTGCTGAACGTAGCAATAACCCCATGGCACAGAACTAAGCTTCTCTGGTCGAACAACCAGCTCTTCTTCGTCACGTCCGACCACAAAATCAAAAAGATTGATACATCCTCGGGGTCGATAACCTCAGGGCCGGTTTCTAATGGCGGTCCACTTTCATACATTGCCCTACCTCAGAGTGGAGAACGTATTGCGTATTCTGCAGGTCGTACCATTACGTTCTGCGACACATTGTCACACTCAGTTCGGTCTTATAAAACACACCAAAGACATACGCTCGCTCGCACTCTCTCCAAACAACCGCTTTATCGCAATTGGTGGAGAAGATGGTAAAGTCACTGTTCAAAATATGCGAGACTTCTTACCGGCATCCTATTTTGCTGTAAGTATCGTGATTACAAGTATCTGGATGGTTGCATGGCGGCTCACCTATTTGTCCCTTAGGTACCGTTCATTGACATCGACGATACTCTGCTCCACTTCTGGAGGCAGCACGAGTTCGCAGAGACAGAAGAATCCTTAACCAGAATGATTGTCGGTTCGGTACACGCAAACCATTACTTTCTTGCCAGTCGAGCGCTGGTGCGAGCCCACTTGCAACATTGGCACAGAGCGGTCGAAGATGCCGATAAGGTAAGTGTCCTTCCGCTCTTCCATCCCACACTGAGACACCCATGTCCAACTCAATGACTCAAGTCTATCGAAACTCGACCATCCGTCATTGGCTACATCGCAAAGAGTACCGCACTCATCGCCAGCGGAAAGAAGAAGGAGGGTTGTCGAGTGTATGACTTCGTGTTCCGGCACTGTGATCCATATGATGTGGATCTTCTTCTTTTGGTCAAGGTATGTGTTTCACACGTGGTGGAACGTTGTTGGCCATTAGACTTTTTATTTATCTAGGCGGTCATTCTGTTTGTGGCTGGGGAGCACGACGATGCGATATCGCGCATTGACGACCTCGTCGCGACGGCCCCCCTCAACTCGGTATTCCACACGGTTCAGGAATGTGCCTATCATGCTGATGCACCTCGACAACTATGATTAACACACTCTGTAGGCACACATGTATTTTCATCTTGGGGATGCGCATATGAAGAGCGGAGACTACGACAATGCAATAAAAGGGTTTGAACATGCACAGACCCAAATGAAACACTACGGAGGTCACCCTCTTCTGCTAATCTCATTGGTGAGTGCTTGAGCTGTGTTGACGATCACTACATCATAATTGGTTATTGTATTTCTTAGATAACCGGATGGAGGTCTGATAATCTCGGAATATCGATACAGCAACGTCTTTGTGAGGCCTTACATACAACAGGTCGCGCGAAAGATGCAGGTCAATTCCTTATCAATATGGTGGATTCTTTTCGTGACGTAGTTTATACGAACGGACGCATTGCCAAATGGGTTTCTGGTCAGTTGCAAACCACCTTTTTGCTGACATCTATTCAATTCTCCCTAGAAATCTCCGGACGATACCTCTCTGCTCAGAACTATAGTGATGATGTGATCCTCAGCCCATTATGGCCACTCTTGAAGGTGTGGGCAAAAGCAACATTGTCAAGTAACTCGTGGAAAATCGCTTTGGGTATTGCTGCCAGCGTGAGTACCTCCGTTTCTCTTGCCAACTGTGGGTCTAAGTAAATCTGTTTGGAGTTCGTGGCCCCAAGATTCATGATCTATCGTGCAATTTGTGAACGTCTCGAGGCAATTGGCTACATAATGAACGCTGGTGACTGTTTCTGCGAAATGTTGAATGAACTGGCAGACCAGGGAGGTACAGATCATAAGGAAGCGGAATGGACTCATGGTGAGCAATCACGCCTGCCATGTACGAGAAGCTGATTGCATGACCATTATGCGTCAGATTTCAGACATCGCTGCTCAAACAAGCTAGAGGATCTCGGAAACACCGCAATGAATGCTGGGCGATACGACGACGCCGTCTCCCATCATTCGGTTGTGCAGTCCATAAACCCCGCTGCATCACCAAGTCTCCTTGTTCAGCGTAGCAAGGCGTACTTAGCCAAAGGTTCGTGGCAGGACGCGCTAAATGACGCAAACGAGGTATGTCCCGACGCTCTTCACGAGCCAGTTTCGTTGATAATATCGTCACTAGTTGATCATGCTCGATCCATCGTCGCCATGGGGTTACGAAAGGAAGCATGCGACATTACACCACGCGGGAAGCTACATGGATGCGATAGAAGCATTCGAGGCAATGCTCTCAAAGATGTCGCAGTCAGCTCACCCCGACATTCGTGGAAGGGGTGGCGGCATCCTTCTCGTCCTTTGTCCGCTAATCCGGTGTCCCAGAACGACATCGACAATATACACATCCAGGAGAGACGAAAGAGAAGATCCGCAAGGCCGTTCAGGATGCCATCCGTGATATACCGCGCGTTCTCATCAACACCATCTCCGGCCGCCTTCTTGACAAGTCACAACAAGCGACCGTGTTCGAATTACTCCCAATCTTCAAGGAGTTGGTGTCTTCTACGACGACTCAGGTTAATCATGCTCGCATCGAACGTGACGTTACACGATGCTACCGCTATGCCATGTTTTCACACAAGTGGGAAGACAACGAACCACTGTTCGAAAAAGTCATCCGCGCCGTGGTGTACGAACTTGAGGGATCTCCCACGCATGACAAGCTGAAGATGTTCTGCAAGGTCGTGCGGGACGCCGGGTTGCTTTGGGCACGGAGTGATACCTGTTGCATTAATAAGGCAGATCACTTCGTACTCCAGGAAGCCTTGGTCGCCATGTTCAAGTGGTATCAGGGTTCCACGGTGACGATTGTATACCTCCTTGGTGTGCGCTCTCCATCTCGGCGAGGAGACCTAGTGAAGAGCATTTGGAACACTCGTGCCTGGACATTCCAGGAGTATCATGCAGC
>JBBPJV010000012.1:11254-81758 GCA_038088915.1 Sutorius aff. eximius
AGTGGTATCAGGGTTCCACGGTGACGATTGTATACCTCCTTGGTGTGCGCTCTCCATCTCGGCGAGGAGACCTAGTGAAGAGCATTTGGAACACTCGTGCCTGGACATTCCAGGAGTATCATGCAGCGAAAGTCATCTGATTCTATAACGAAGACTGGACACTCTACATGGATCTCAAAATGCCTAACCACAAGGAGTCGTCCGAGATCATTTCGGAGATGGAGGAAGTGACTGGCGTCTCAGCACAGGCGTTAATGGCACTCCGACCGGGGTTGGATGGTATACGGGAGAAACTGTGTCTAGCCTCGCAACGACGGACGACTCTCGTCGAGGATGCAGCATACTCGCTTCTTGGGATATTCTCTCTCACCATGCCGGTCATTTATGGGGAGGGCGACCAGGCTCTTGGGCGGTTGTTGGCGCAGCTACTCACGAGCTCGGGAGACATGAGCGTTCTCGCATGGACTGGGAAATCGGGCACCTTCAACAGCTGTCTTCCTGCCAGCATCACCGTTTTCGGCCAGTTGCCCACAAGATACGTCCCTCAAGCCATAGAAGATTCCGAAATGGGCATGGCCACCAGTAGGTTACATGCTTCTCTCAACCTCGCTTCGGCCGTGAAGCTGTACGACCGACTGGATGAACTCCCTGTACCATTGTTCGTGGGCCAAAGGATGAAGCTGCCTTCCATCATTTTCAAACTTGGATCTCTGTCGACATCCCGGAGCAGGTCAGATTATGTTTTCTGCGCGCAGACTGCCGCACTCGGGATCGTGGAGATCAAGACGAAGGAAGATCCCTCGCGACTGGATTCTTTATATCTCGTACATCCCTGGATTGATTTTCTCCTCGATCGACAGCCAGTTGGGGGGATTCCAGAGGTGATACTCGAGGAGAACACAGACGATGGCCAGTCTGCTTCGATCGGCGAGTTGCCGTCATTCCCTAATCCATCCGATGCGACAATACTGCCTAGCCCCGCAAACGCGGGCAGCACGGCTCGTGGCTCGCCTGGGACGGTCATTTGGCGGACGGTCCTCCACAAACCCGCGAGAACTGTCATCGCTCCTGCCTCCTTCATCCATATCGAAAACGGACAAGGAGATACGAGTCCTCCGATTGATTGCTCGGTTAAAACAGCGATTTGGCGCGCTGTTGCTCACGCCGACACGCCAGAATGTGGCAGAGTACAGGAGGGTGGCTGCCGAGGGCTTGATCACCGTTCAGGTAGAAGAGATCACGCCGACGGTATTGAACAAACTGATTGATAGTGTACGCATGCTGGATGTACCGTAAACATTGCGCGAACTCATAGTGTTATCCTGGCGTTCAAGATTTCGGATCCCCTTGTCGAGGTTCCTATCCTTGATGTGGCCAAGGTTTTGTTGTATGCCTTGTATGGATTTGCACATTGATATGCCCCATTTATGAACTATCCCCTCGGGCGCCATGTCAAGCTATGTATATTACACGTTGGTCATGACTTTTACCACTAACAGAGCCCCAAAGAATCCATACCTAAACTTGGACAATCATTCTTCATGTTATGCCCTGTGCTTCACGCCTGGCTACGAGCTTGACCCAACAAGAAGTATTGCAAACGACCTGAGCGCGGCATAGAGTCGAGCCAGATGCCGATTTCAATTCAAACCACCCCCTGATGCTAAACACGGCTTGGATCTCATAAACATCAACGAGGAATGGATGTTATACGTGATCCAAACTATAATACACCTCAAGCGAACGAAATCTGCTCAAGGCTCTCTAGGCAACGGTACGGCCTGCTAGTCCTTTACTGAAAGATCCATTTTCTTCTCTTCATCTTCATCATTCTCGAGCGTTCTACATTATGTAGATACTTCTAGAATGTTCTACAAGATAATACCGCACCAATGCCTGGTTATCTCGTGTACTAAAGCATATAAGTAGCACCTCTCTTGCTTGTGTTGGAGATATAGACTGCCGCAAGTACTTGGTCTTCATTGCGTGTTTCACTATCTATATTACCATATATGGACAAGCTCGTCGTACTACACGTTTCTCCCAAGCGCCGCATCGTTCCTCCAGTCTCTCCGCTCAACTGGGAGTAAGGTGCTTCCACATGTGCTGTCGTTACAGCACATATTGATGTACCTGGGCCTTATACAGCACCGCTTGTTCCCATTTCACGTTTTTCCTGCGCATCGCGCCTTTCCTCCAGCTTCTATCTGCTCACCCAGAGATAAGCGAGCTCCATACGTACTGTTGTTACCGCACGTACTGATGTACCCAGGACTGACTGTCCTCATCCTCTAGCTCGCCCAGTCCTTCAACACCTCTCTCTTTAGCTCACCCGGTCTTCAACAGCCTGTATTTCCTTGGCTTTGGAGTTGTCATACTTTTTTTAGCATTGACACTCCCTTCAAGTGTTCATTGAGTCGATTCCTGATACTTGGCAATTCGCCCTCGCTTTCCGGAATGGTACTCCCCCTCATTGTGCTCCCCCTCATTGTGCTTCCTGTCATTGCACTTCCCGTCATCATACTTGTTGGGATGGTACTTCCCATCGTCAAACTTGGGATTGGGATGGTGCTTGCCATCATCGGAATGCCTCTCGTGGTACTTCCCATCGTCAAAATTGGGATTGGGATGGTACTTGCCGTCATCGGAACGCCTCTCGTGGTCCTTCTTGGCATGATACTGACCGTCGTCAAACTTTGCATCGGAATAGTACTAGCCGTCATCAAACCCCAAGCTGGGGTGGTATTGACCATTGTCAAATTTGGGGTCGACGTGGTACTGACCATCATTGTACCACTTTTGGTGGCTCTTGCCAAGATGGTGCTTCCCGTCGTCAAGCTTGGGGTCAGGATGGCACTCGCTGTTGTCGTGGCGTTCGTGATGGCTCTTTCCCGAGTAAGATCTCACATCATCATACTGTTGTTGC
This sequence comes from Sutorius aff. eximius, assembly GCA_038088915.1. NCBI lineage: Eukaryota > Fungi > Basidiomycota > Agaricomycetes > Boletales > Boletaceae > Sutorius > Sutorius aff. eximius. Next base: position 14,181 of record JBBPJV010000012.1, read on the forward strand.
TTAGCATTTCCAACAACACCTGTAGCCGTTGGAATCAGACCACTCGCAATCATAGTCGGTGTTGTGGTGTCCGTGGCAGTCGTCGTATCCGTGGCCGTCATTGTGCCCGTAACAATTGTTATGACTGTCGCAATCGTTGCGTCCATAGCGGCTATGGTGCCCATTGCGGTTGTTGTGGCTGCGGTAATTGCAGTAGTCACATCTGTGGAGATAGTGGTAGTCACCGTGGTAGCTGTCGTACCCGTAGCAGTCGTGTCAGTGGTCACGGTCGTTGGGTATGACAGCTCCCATCATCGTAGCGCTTCGACGGTCCTTCCTGGTGTGAGGACCCCCGGTTGAACCTCGAGTCGGGGTGGTATTGACCGTCATCATAGCGATTCTGATGGCTCTTCCCAGAGAAAGGTCTTGCATCATCGTTGCTTGACGCTTCCACTGGCAACACCTGTAGCCTTGGTGCATGTCTGGGATGCAATGACCTACGATCAAGTCATATCGCGCCAAGAAGAGATGATAGAAGACCACCAGTATGTACAACCCTATCGTCCGCGGAGTCGACTTTTCGCCAGACTTGACTCGACTCCTCATAGCCTAGGATAACGGCACAGTCGTGGTCCGGGACGTCGTAACTTTGTGAGCCTTGCTTGGTCCACTCCATCACGAGGATCAGATGAAGGCTGCAAAGTACTCCCCGCGAGGTGATAAAATCGCCACATCAACGTGCAGTAACTCTGTTCATATCTACGACAGCAACGATGGTCGCTTCAAGCTCGTGGTTGTCCCGGGCCGAATCGACACTGGATGGGAACTCCCGTGGTACAACACTGGCGTTCTTTGGTCGGATGACCGGCTTTTCATCGCATGTGCTGGTAGCTTGAAGCAAATAGACCCATCATCGGGGTCGATAGTCTCGGAATGGCAAGATCCTAATATCGGCGTCGATTCGTCTATTGCTCTACCTCCACATGGGGGGTGCATCACATATTCCGCATACCGATCATCACACTTTGGGACGCAGGCTATAAGGACGCAATTCGATGCTATGAGCGGGAAAACACCCGTCTTCAACACCACACAAGCCGATTTCTTCTGGTGATTTTGCTCGTAGGTTTTCCTGAAGGTTTTGCGACGCATCGAGATTGTTCACCATGTTGCACGGATATCTGGATGAGGGTTTGATGATCTCGAAATCACAATCCGGCGGTGTCTTTGTGAGGCCCTGTATGCACCGTATCGCACGGAGGATGCGGGCCAATCTCTCCTTAGCATGACAGATACCTTTCGTGAAGCAATGAACATGAGTGAACCCATCATCAAATGGTCTTCTGGTGAGTTTGTCATCCACTATGTTGGCTGCAGTGTATGCAATAGCTCGCAGATTTTTTCAAACAGTGCCTCTCCACTTCCAAGAATGATGTTGACATATCCTCAAAAGCAGCCCCGGGCCAGCACGTTAATGTGCGGACCCTTCGTGCAAACGTTGGCCCACCATCCCCCTGGCAGCTCCTCGAAGAGTAGGTCAAAATACGTTTTCCGTGCGCAGACTGCCGCACTTGGAATGGGGGAGATCAGGACGAAGGACGATCTCTCGCGATTAGATCCTTTACATCTCGTACACCCCTGGATTGATTTTCTCCTTGACAGACTGCCTGTTGGGGATACACCAGACCCTATTCCCGGAGAGGGCACGCACGACCATCAGTCCGCTCTTGTTTGCAGATCGTTATCATTCTCGCGTCCTTCCGATCCGGGATTGACAGTGCCGCAGACACGGGCGGCGCGCCTCGTGGCTCGTCTCGGACGGTTGCTCAGCGCACGCGCCTCCATAAACCCGCGAGAGCTGGCGTCGCTCCGGCTACCGTCGTCCGTATCGAAAATAAACAAGGAAATGCGAGCTCTCCGACTCACTGTTCGGTTGAAATAGCGATTCAGCGCGTTGTTGTTCACCCCCACACGCCAGAACGTGGCAGAGTACAGGAGGGTGGCTGCCGAGGTTCTGGTCACCGTCCGAGTAGGGGAGATCACATCGATGGTATTGAACAAGCTGGCTGACGGTGTACACATGCTGGATGTACTTTGAACATTGCGCGAACTCGCAGTGTTATCCTGGCGTTCAAGATCTCGGATTCCCCTGACGAGATTCTTGTCCTCGACGTGTTGGGGATATACAGACCGTAGCACTTAGTTTCTTCACTTTCATTTCGCGCACTCTACGTATATCACCATATACGGCACCGCTTGTTCCCCACCAGCCACGACCTTGTGAACTAGGTCGGGTGCTATGCTGTGCTATATGTACTACGCGTCGACATCTGCCTGGTGCATTAGCAGAACCCCAGAGAATCCATACCCAAACTTGGTCAATCATTCACCGTGGCATGCTCTACACTTCAAAGCTTCATGCTTGGCCACGAGCTCGACTCGAACAAGAAGCATTGCAAATGGTCCGAGTGCGGCATAGAGTCAAGTCATGTGTCGATCTCCATTCATGCCCACCTCCCGATACAGAGCACGGCTTGGATCTCATAAAAATCAACGAAGAATGAATGTTATATATGATCCAAATTATAATACACCTCAAACGAACGAAAACCGCGCAAGGTTCTCTAGGCAACAGCGCGGCCCACTAGTCTTTTACCAATTCGCCCTCGCTTTCCAGAATGGTACTTCCCGTCATCGTACTTGTCAGGATGGTACTTTCCGTCATCAAACTTGGAGTCGGGATGGTACTTGCCATCGTCGGAACGCCTCTCGTTGTCCTTCCCAGAATGATACTGACCATCGTCAAACTTGGGGTCGGGATGGTACTGGCCGTCATCGAACTTTGAGTCAGGGTGGTACCGACCATTGTCGTACCGCTTCTGGTGGCTCTTGCCAGGATGGTACTTCCCGTCGTCGAATTTGGGGTCAGGATGGTACTGGCCATCGTCGTAACGCTTTTGATGGTTCTTGCCGGGGTGATACTCCCCGTCGTCAAACTTGGGGTCAGGATGGTACTGGCCATCGTCGAAGCGCTTCTCATGGCCCTTCCCGGAATGATACTGACCATCATCAAATTTGGGGTCGGGATGGTACTGGCCGTCATCGAACTTCGAGTCAGGGTGGTACCGACCATTGTCGTACCGCTTCTGGTGGCCCTTGCCAGGATGGTACCGACCATCGTCGAACTTGGGGTCAGGATGGTACTTGCCGTCGTCGTGGCGTACATGACGGCTCTTCCCAGAGTAAGATCTCGCATCATCATACCGTCGTCGCTTGACGTTTCCAACAACACCTGTAGCCGTTGAAACCAGACCACTCGTGGTCGTAGTCGGTGTTGTGGTGTCCGTGGCAGTCGTCGCATCCGTGGCCGTCGTTGTGCCCGTAGCGCCGATGGTAGCCGTTGTCACAATCGTCGTGCCTGTAACAACTGTTGTGACTGTGGCAGTCGTTGTGTCTGTGACGGTTATAGTGCCCACCGCGGTCGTCGTGGCCGTGGCAGTCGCGGTAGTCGCACCTGTGGCGGTAGCGGTCGTCACCGTGACAGTTGTGGTACCCGTAGCAGCCGTGGCGGCGGTCACGGTTGTTGAGTCTGTAGCAGTTATAGTGCCTGCCGCGGTCGTTGTGCCCGTAGCGGTAGCACTGGTCGAACCCGTGGTAGCAGTCACAGTTGTGACTACTGCTGTAGTCGTTGCGGTCGAGGCTGTAGAAGTAGTAGTGCCCGTGCCTGTAAGCGAGCCCACAATCCCCGTTACAGTACCCGTCGCACCAGATGACGTCGTCGCCGTAGCAGAGGTGGTTGCCGCCGAGGTTGTTGGGGTGGTAGCGCTCGTGGCTGTTATCGATCCCACAACCCCTGTCACAGAACCCGTCACCCCAGATGAGGTCGTCGTCGTGGTAGAAGTGACTGAGGTTGCCGACGTGGTTGCGCCAGTGGCCGTAATCGATCCCACAATCCCCGTTACAGTATTCGCTGGATCAGATGTCGTGGCCGGGGTAGCAGTAGCGGTTCCCGTCGAGGTTCCCGACGTGGTACCACCCGTAAGTGACCCGACGACATTTGTCATAGAACCCACTGGACCAGACGTCGCCGTCGCCGTGGCTAGATTTGTGGTCCCAATCGCTGTCCCGGGGTCTGTCGTCGTCGCCGGATTGCTTGCCGTGGAGGAACCTATGATAGTGGCAGGATTCGTAACCGAAATGGACGTGGTCGTAACAACAACGCCAGGGTCCGACGTCAGGAGTTGCGACGCAGTCTGGGGAGTGTACTGCCCGTTATTGTATGTCGTCGTTGGGTATCCTGGATGGTATTGGCCGTCGTCATACGTTGTCGTTGGGTATCCTGGGTGGTATTGGCCATCGTCATACGTTGTCGTTGGGTAACCTGGATGGTACTGCCCGTCGTCGCTGCGGCGGGCCTTATGGACCCTATCACGACGGAAGCGGTGGGCGGGCCTGAAAGTTAATTCCCGCTACAAGACTGCATGGATAAGGAGACATCACGACAAGAACCGGACAAACCTCTGTCCCCACGCCATTGATGGCGGGATGCGCCGCGACGGTAAGGCAGAGAGCGAGAAGAAAGGTGAAGCGAGAATTGAGTTGGACCATGATAGTAATGTGAATAATGAATGTGATGACGATAGTGATAGTGATGAGAGAATAAAGATGGAGTGGAGGAACGACGCAGTGGAAGGGTGGGAACCTGATTATATACCCGCGAGGAAGTCGCGGGGACCAATGGCGGATGACAGTGAGGATGATGTCATAGGTACCATGGAATTCACGCAGCGTGATCGGACCGTTGGCGGGCGCGTGCAGCGAGCCAAACAAAAGGATGATTCCAGCATCCTCTGCGCCATGACAACCCTTGGCATACGGTTGGTACATGGAGCTCAAATAGCGCCACGGTCGGCAGACATGAAGTCCTCGGCGGCGCACGTTTGCTCCCATCCTTCGATCTGGAATGCGAAAGTATGCAAACGACGATCACCTCCTAGAAACTCAAGAAGAGTCGGCACAAAATCAACATACAGAGGCCGAAAGACGATTACTTCCTCTCCCTTGCCCTTGCTGTCGCTTTGTGCATGAACTAATAGCACAACCTTGTAGTCGTGTCAACACTCGGCGCTCTTCTTATCGCAACGTGTAGACCCGTCCAGAAAGCCATTCTCGACTTGAGGGAAATACATACGCAATCCGCAGGGTCCCACTGAAGCTCGGCGGCCCAATGTCAAAACTACAGAAAATCGTTGGGGGTGAAAGCGGACTGCTTCACTCAACATGATCTGCAAGACAATCAGACCAATACTAAATCTGCCTTAGACGCACCCAGTGACTAATGTGGGATTCAAACGTTATAGCAGCCATGATCATCCCCGCTCGACCCAATGCCATTCGAGTTCTCGTCACAAAAACGTTTGGTTCGTCTGATGGGACGGTAATTCAATCGTGCCCAAGCTCTATCCCACAAGCGATGAGAAAACGTATAAAATTTAATACCATCACCTTCGCTACTACGCATACAGCTTGCTTACCTTGAGTAGAATCGGGTATTTCAAGTTTCGTACCCAACCCGGCCATTTAATTCTTTATCGTGCCCAATCCTAATCAGCCAAAGCCTGGATCAGAAACCAGCGACCCTGGCTCGGGAGTCCATAGTATATCCTGCCAAGAGGCCACAGGGGACGTTTAACCACCTCAAAGAAGTACAAGGAAGAGCGTAAAAGTGACCCACTGTGTTGATGGATTCATTCTGCATACAGCCGAAGCTACCAGAAACGCACATCGACAAAGTTGCTCGACTTGCACGACGAAGACTGAATCCGGACTGTGTTTCATCGTCTATAGGTTGGTCCTACTAACAAAGAACTCACCTTGTCACATTATGGAGCAAATTGCTACTGTCAAGTGTAGTTTACCTTCCTGGTAGGACCTACAGTGCAACTCCGAGAAGGTCAAGTCCAAGTCATCACGCCTGCCAGGCACGTGTTACGTAACTGATGCCATACACAAAGAAAGCTCGCTACCTAGTTAATGTATTATGAAAACAACGTCGTCTAATGTGTGTTTCTACGCAGGTTAGTACATGATTCGGCCTGATCACGATTCAGATTTCTGCCTCTCCGCATCGATACTGGCCTCGCGCCATTGTCTACCTTTGTAAAGTACAAGCAATATCATCAACTCCGCCAACAACACCAAGCCGGCCCACAGGGTATATAGACCACCATCACCGATGGCATCCTGAACAGCACGTCACTCGGCGCGAAACGAAATATCTGTGTGAGTCAAAGACCCACCTGCAATGGTATCGCGATCTCCGCAGCGACAAACGCGCCTAGCCCGCGAAAAGAGCTGTTGGTGGCGACCGCACTGGACGATCGACCAACGTTGGCATCCACAATATATGCCAACGTGCTCGCGTATATCCATCTACCCATAGTAAGACGATGACGGAAAAGGTCAACGTGGACACAACGTACATCGAAAAGAACCCAGACAAGAAGAGCATCACACAAACTGCTGAGACGTGCACATGCTGTTGGCAGACCCATGCATAGCCAATGACGGCGGGCGGAAAACACCACATAGCGAGTTTGGTGCTTTCTAATCTCATCTTGTAATACGGGCGTTGGGATGGATGGCAGTGCACGTCCAAGGAGCTTACCTCTGGGTAGCTGACCCCGCCATTTGCATCTTTAAGCCGAGCGAGCGTCCTGTCAGACCACCGTCCACCAGAGATGCTACCTGATATACACCCTAAAGGCAAGCCAAATATCAGTCAAATGATATTTCCTACTCGAGATATCAGTGTACCAACCAATTCCAAACGAAAGTAACACCAATCCAGTTGTCATGGCGTCGTAATCGTAATAGAGTGATAACGTTCGTGCGCAAGTATATGCGATGCTGAAACTAAATGCAAATAAAATTCCTGCCAGGAAATTCGAATCAGGGTTGTCAGGCTCCATATGATGTGGCGCCTACCAGAGGGTATCAGAATGGCGAGATTGTTTTTACGGCTGATTGTTCGTATATAGGGGGGCAACGGGTTGACGTCCGCAATCGATAACTTGACTTCCTTGATACTGAGTGCTGGGATGTCCGCGACCTGCGCTCCCACGTCGCTGCTCGGCGTTACGAAATTTCTATTCGCTGGTGTCCTCTTCTCGCTAACAGCCCGTTCTGTTTGCGTCACATCCTTTTCTTGCGCGAGCTCGCGCTCCCGTAAGTGTTTCTTCAGGGCGTTTTGATACGCCAAGCTCCGTTCCTTCCTGAATGTGTCCTTGAATAGGAACAAGAAGGCCGAAAATATCACCCCTCCCCAAATCACCAGAAACCAAAAGACTGCACGCCAACCCAAACCTTGCGTGAGCCCACCACCCAAGATAGCCCCAATCGAGGGACCCAAGAGTGGTGCGGAGTAGTAAACGCCCATCATGGACCCTCGTTGATGGGGTTCATAAATGTCTGCAAGTGTTGCAGCGCCGATGGAAATCACGGCGCTTGAGCTGAGCAGATGGATTGTAAGATGGAGAAGTGCAGATCACAAATGGATAAACATACCCAGCTGCTTGAATGACTCGCATCCCAATGACAAGCCCTATGGTTTTTGAAACCGCAACGATAGCGGAGCCCGCTGTGAACAGCGCTACAGAAAGTAGGTACACAAGCTAACCACAAGAGCCAGCAAGATTAAACGTGTGGCAAAGCTAACATCAAACGATTTCATACCTTTCTCCCTTTGATTTCACTGACTGCACTCCACACAAGAGGGAAATGGCCCTGCACGAGGATGAAAAGAGATAAACTCAAACTGATATCCGACGCGATCGCATGCAGTTCTTCTTCAATCTGGGTGTTCGCAGCTAGGATTTGGTATGTTAGGTGCCGATGCTCCCCCAAGCGAAACAGCTACTCACGATTCTGAATGTTGGCGGATAGTCCCCCAATCATAGATGCTGCTGATACGATGAGTAACACCGCATTCTTTAATTGATTAATGTTAACCATCACTCGTACGGGGTAAATGAGAAACTAACCTTTCTAGTATTCGACCAAGTCCGTGGATCATCTTCCACGAGCGCATGTTCAATATCGGGCTTGATCACATCTTTGGGTGCAATTGAAGGGGTGGGCGTCACGGTAGACGACACACTAGACGCAACCACCCCTGTGGGAATGAGGTGACTCGGGGTCGTTGTTGTGCACTGGTCATCAGTGCCTTGTGTCATGATTCGCGGACGCCGTGAAACAGGGACAATTCTTGACGTCGAATAGTTGAATATACCCAATGCTTAAAAGTCGCGCAGACCACACATGACAAGCCGTGAGTCGGCATTACAGGCGGACCATCCCTCCGAGAGGGAAGGATCGGGCATTTAGTAAAAGGGTGCGAGCAATTGAGAGGGAATTAGCTCGGCCGATAATGGCCGAACTGATTCCACTCAAGTTGCTATGCCATCATGGCAGGAAAAGTGAACCTGGCATGTCCATGATCCGTCGCCGACAGGTACGTGACATTGGCAGCTGGAAAGGCGATTACAGACAGTAACTGGACGGACATGAACTAGACGGAAACTGATCTGTGGTGAGATCTATAAAAATTTGACTAACCACGTGAAGCACTTTCGGAAATCCGGGCTCTGAATGGTTCTGAGCCAACTATATAAAAAGCTCAATCCTAGGTCAAGTTTGATTATCCAGCGTCCGCGCATGAAAGATTTTCCGAGAGACACATACGTCATATATTACCTACAGCTTACTGGAGCGTACCGCTGGCGAATGCCGATTGGACAATGACCCGCTCCTCTCCACCACAAAACGGACTCCATGAGCTGGACCCTGAGTGTCACACTGAGAAGACAAGGTTGCGAAATACGGATTAGTTCAGACATGGCAGAGACTTCAAGCCACCATTCACTTCCTATGCTTCGACGACGGGACAGATCTGCCAGAATATCCTTGTTGGATTCAAATGGAGATGGAAGCAAATCGGTGGCAAAACGGCATGCAGCCTGGTCGGCCGACACGCTAGGAGACTTTATGACTGTACATTCGGTTAGCATTCACCCGAGTGGTTTCGGCAGAGCTCGCACATGAATTATCAACCAATGGGAAGGTGGACAGAAAACGGACTCCAAGTTGGAGGGACTTCCGCCAGAGGCCAAAGTGTATCAACCTCGCAGCGCGGTACAAACTCCCTGTTGATGTGGCATTCAGGGACGGATAGAGGCGAAGCGCCTCCTTCGTGCACGAGAATGATGGTTTTTCTACTCAGGGAATGAGGCTGGCATCAAGGGTGTGACAGTTTTCTCGACAGGCCAATTGACTGGGTTAAGGTTATAGTAAGAGGCATGATCGAATCAAAGTCTTCGATCGGCAATTGCCGGCCGGGGACCAGCGGATCCCCGACGCTACTGTTTCTCGTTCTACGACCACCATCTACGTGAATCAAGTACAGATGATCTACAAATAACTCGGTGACTAAAGTGAGGAGGTACAATATTTCATGAAAGAAACTGTTGCTCGGCCGGGACAATCGAAGCCTAATGGCGCTGGTGGACGGGGCATAAGGATCGAGACACAACGTCTCAACTTCCTGTTTCATGCGGACACGACGCCCCTTCCTTCTCGAACTCACTAACCGATCGTTAACACCAATGACTCTCATCAAGACCGTCGTACGTAGAGATCTACAGTGACGCTTCAATGCTTTCTCCTGTGCTTCCTCGAGAAGCCCGCACGCTCGTGCCCTTGCTTCATCTTTGGTGGTCGACAACTGACAAGCGCGCGCGTTGCAATACGGGCAAGGTACGCCACTCAGCGCGATAGATTCATCAGAACACCACTCCTTGGTGATACTCGAAACGCCTTTCATGAAAACAGCGCGGGATTCGTTACAGCACCTCGGGTACTTGTCCAACGCATGCTCGAACGCAATCGATAACTTTTCGAATCTGGCTGCTCGAAGGTAAGCGGGAAGGGCATTTGCGAGCGTAACGTCCGTGTTCGAGACGATTAGATCGTTGATGACACGCTCAATGTTGGTTCGCATGATCGTTGAATGGGGGTGAGAAGATGATCTAGATGGGAGGGGGGACGATTTAGAGGCCGTGTGACCAGGTCGGAATATATACATACTTGCCGAGCTATGTCCTCGAACAAGCACTCGTATCAAGCAATGACGCCGCTTTGCGAGTGGCCCACTTATATTGCTCAGGACTTGGCATGTATACTGCGCAATGTGAAGCATGATGTTACATAGCGAACCTGCTGACCTCTTACGTGCAGTTCCCCCAGCACACATGCTGCTCCAGGATGGACGGTCGTCAAGCTCGAGAACCCTGCCAGTCCCTGTCAAATCCGTGTGAAGGACCGTGAGGGTCGACATTTACGTATGTATTCATAATTCGGGTCCTTGGCTGCGATCAAACAAAGAGGGCTATATAAAATCAATCTAGGAAGCAAAGTACCCACGATTCCTTGCACCCAAGGGCCAAATAATAACCTCTTGTACCCAAGTCAACAAGCCACAAATAGTCGAAACAGGGATAACCAAAGAAACGCGAACAGTGAGTCTATAGGACTGACAACTCACAGTTACACAACTTTCAATCCATACTTTTCGCCCCATTCGTGGTACCTTTTCACCATCTCAGGCGTAATTTGCTTCCGAGCCGATCTTGCGGCTTCCTCGAAAGCAGTTTGGGGCACCTGATAAGAAGGATGAGCAGCTCTACAGATTATCAGAGAACAATACAAGCTCTTACATAGGGTGCATGCATGTCTTTTCGCATCGTCAACAGTGCCGCTTCTTGACAGAGCGCCGTAATTTCTGCTCCACTACAACCATCCGTCTGTGTAACTGGGGTTAGAAACTATCTATCCACGGCAAACGACGCGAACCATGGCTGCGACTGTGGCAACGTTAAACCCAGGTTCAACGTTCATCTTCCTAGTCCGAATACGCAAAATTTCCTCCCTGCCTTCTTGATCCGGTGGGCCAATGAATAGCATACGATCGAGGCGACCAGGACGCATCAGTGCTGAATCCTTGACAAGGAGACAAGGGTCAGAGGGGTCTCCAAATCATGCTACGTGGTTATCTCACCATGACGTCGGGTCTATTGGTGGCCGCAATGATGGTGACACCGACGAGTTCTTGGACGCCATCCATCTCGTTCAATAAACTCGTAAGCACGCCCTCGTGGGGCGACGCACCCACCCCTTCCGAATCGGATCGAGAGCTACCGAGTGCGTCGATCTCGTCCTACCCCAATCAGGCATGAGTCAACGGTCATGTAAACTTGAATGGAAAGGCACAGACAAAGAATATGATGGATGGTGATGCTGCACGAGCTTTCCTAAATATCTCACGCACTGCTCGCTCGGATTCACCGACATACTTGTTCAGGAGCTGGAAAGAGGTTAGCTGACGTACGAGCAGACAGCCTCGGGTCACCTACCTCAGGTCCCTTCACAGCAACAAAGTTGACCCCGCTCTCCGTAGCACAAGCACGGGCGAGGACCGTCTTACTGCATCCAGGTGGCCCGTAGAGGAGAAGGCCCTTGGGTGGTCGCACGCCTAGTCTCTCGAAAGCCTCAGGATGAAGCAGTGGCCATTCGACGGCCTCACGCAATTTCTGTATCGCAACCGTTTGACCACCGACATCGGAGTACCTCACGGGCGGTGTATCCAAAAAGACAGATCTCATGGCAGACGGGCGAACGTTCGGCAAAGCATCCGAGAGGTCCGCAATGGTGAGATTCAGGGAAGGGGGGATCTCTGTTCCGCATGTAGCCGGTGATGCATCTCCATTCACCCATCGTTTGATTGCAAGTGTACCCGCTTCACGAACGACCGCGCTCAGGTCTGCCCCAACATACCCATGTGCACGGGCAGCAAGCACGCGGAGATCAGTCTGTGATATGGAATGAGGCGTTTTGGCGAGTAGGACCTCCAGTATCGCCAAGCGAGCTTCGGCATCTGGCACACCTGAAACACATAGGATGACGCATGCAAATTTTAACACATATTAGGTGATGGAACTTGCCCATGACTTACCTATCTCGAACTCCCTGTCGAATCTCCCAGGTCGTCGGAGTGCAGGGTCGATCGCATTCGGCCGGTTTGTCGTCCCGATGACGACAACCCTCCCAGCGGTGCCGCTCGCCGCTTCATCTTCCATTCCGTCCATGATCGTCAGCAAGGTCGCGACCACCCGCTTCTCGACCTCTCCACCAGCACCTTCCTCCCGTCGAGGGACCAATGCATCGATCTCATCTAAAACAACGATACATGGGCTTTTGCCACGCGCATTTCGAAAGACTTCTCTAAGTCGCGCTTCGGTCTCGCCATGATATGCCGACGACAGCTCCGGCCCATTGATGACGATGACGGAAGATTTCGCAGACGCAGCGATGGCGCGTGCCAGATGCGTTTTACCTGTTCCTGGGGGCCCATGGAGCAGGATGCCTCGCGGTGGCTTTAGCCCTGATATAAACGCAAGGAGTGTTAGCAGAATCATAAGCACGTCCGAGGACAAGCTACCGAAATGTACAAACAACTCCGGTCTTGTGAGAGGAATCTCAATCAGATCGCGTATCTCGCTAATCGTCTTGTTGAGCCCTCCGACCGTGGCGTAGGCATCAGATGGTGCTGTTTGCTCCAGCGTCTCGACGTCTGGCTGGAAGGCATGCGCGTGTGAACATGACATTTAGAATCCCAAGTCCGGAGAGTCCCGCGGCAACCTACCTTGTGAGGAAAGTCGACCTGATGATCGGTCTCATTTTCCAGGATGCAGACGGTTGTATCCCACCCTGCCGTCCATAAAAGGGACTGGGAATGGAAGGAAAGGGATTTGACTTCCTCCGTAATGGAGTTGATAGGGTCCTCTATCTCGGGCAGACGCACAGAGATAGAATGGAGGGAAAATCTTCGAGGTCGACCCTCATATGAAATCTCCACAATCTGGGAAGATGTGATAAATTTCAGTCCAACTAAAATATATTCGTATGAAATGAGTGAGTATGTGGTGGAAAGTGGAGTACTTGCCAAGCTGTTCGCGCAGCAAGATCACAAGCCAATCTCTGCGGCATTTAGCGGTATCTGTCTGTGCACACTTGGTCTGCCCTTTGGAAATTTCCCGCAGACAAATGTATCCGGCTTCTCGCACATCACGCAATGATGGCAGGAAAGAGTGGTCCTTATTGATGGTCTTTCCTTGCAAGGGAAAAATTTGGACCTGATTGCCTTCCTCAAGGCGTGCCGTGAGGAACAACGAGGGAGATAGTAAGATAACTGGAGGGAAGACATGTCCACGACGATAGGATCAAGTTTAGCAACAATGACGTGACCGTCGTGCGATACCATACTTGCCATTCTGTGAAACATCCGTCGACGGCCACAGGGCCCCAACCGCGAAATCCTGTCAACCGGGGGAAAATGAGTCTTTCGAAAATACCATGCGGTGGTGGCAACGGAGTTCCAGCCCCGCCGTTTCTCACCTTTTTCACACCATCGTTATCTCCCTGTGATAAGGCGATCACGTCGCCAGAACACAACTTGAGCGATTTCAGGCTATCCGGGTGGACGATAACGCGCTTCGCGCTACGCGGTTCCCCCTCGGCTGTTGCAGATAAGGAAACAACGAATCGTGGAACGGACATCTGGCTCGTCAAAATCATAGAGACTAGACCCGTGAGCGTGTATCGGGATGCCCCGTAATGTTCCTGGAGTTTCTTATACTGTCCCTGCGACTACTGGTCACGCGAGCCTGGCCTAGGCAGTGGGACCTGAATCCCAGTGTCAAGAAAGACTATTGATATCTCCGCCTGTCAGCGGCCACAAGAACGGGCGTCCGATGTCCCAATGGATAGTATGGCGCAGCTTCGCGGATGACCGCAATGGATGTGGATAAGATCTTGAGTCCACACGTTCAGAAGAGGAATGGATCTGGTCCAATCCGCTTATATACGCGGCGCTTGCCGAAGGTCCGCTTATTCACCACCCCAACCGAGTCAATTGAATCTCAATTTTTCCCGTGTTGCTGGCAGAAAGCTGCATTGTCTTGCTGATTCCCGCTCTGTTGGGAGCTTTCACCCCAAAACCATCGCCCGCAAGACCACCGCGGCGGCCGGCAGGAAACGTCCATGGGTTGCGTTGGAAATCGTCAAGTGATAACGACGTACCTTTATGTGTTATCAACTTGCACAAATATACTGATCGAACGATTGATCGTCCAGCCAATGGCCAGCATCCATATCCTTGTGACCATGATATTCAAGCCATACGTTCGCGTTTAATGGCGCGACATGCTCGTTGGAGCATCAATGTCTCGTGTCAATTGTACGCTGTCTGTCACGTCAGTCCTCCTAGAAGTACAGCCTGACTAAACCCGTGTACCCCGTGCGACCGCGTGCGAAGCTAGCAACATGCCTTCGCCACCGGCCCGTCTCGTTCGGAGACGCAGTCACGATTCACGTTGAAATTCTCTAATCCGATCTTGCACCTCCGGATATGTGGCAGGGGAAATTGCCGCACGCCGTGACACCCGTTCCATTCTACCGACTTCGCCACCACGCGTCTCCCTCATGTTTGTATCAAAGAGGCCCCTGGGTACCCAAAGAGTGGTCCATAGCACCCAAATGAAGCCGACCTGGTCTCCCCCTTTCACGAGCGCCAGGGGAACGCACTTATGGCATACTTGCCTCGCCTTCCCCACACTAATCGATTCCGTTCCGAGACCCTGTGGTTGGGGATTCCGGTTAATGTTGCAAAACCCGATTCATTCGCCCTTCATGTGTCGGCCTGACAACAACGCCCTCCACAAGGCTATACCAGGGACCCGTTCCACACAGCCTGCGCGCTAGAACTTCAATCTCGGGTGTTGGGGCGTGAACTGGAGGGCCCCCATCGGGGTGGTCCGTCCTATCGTTATCAAGGATCCACGATGGTAGATTAGATGCATGTGGTGGCGTTTCGTCCCCAACGGTATAGTGGTTTGCGTGGCATCCCACCATTGTGCCATGGTGGATTCGACCAGGTACATGCGCCCTACCGAACGTACCTGACAGGTCACGCGGTGTTTGGAGCGCAGATTGGCGTGTGCGCGCTAAACGTTATATTCCCCACAATGAGCTAAAGAACACGTGTAGCCCAGATCAGTAACTGACGGGAAGGCCACTGACAAAGAATTTTTGTGGTTGGGAACGCGCAGCGCGAAAGAAAGAAAGGCGGACTGACCCGTGGCACTAGCCCTTTGAATCCAAAGTTAGATATGGTCTGAGTGTTCTTCACTTGGTCATTCCCAGCCGCCTCTCTATCTGTATCATAAGGATGTGGACTCCTCTCATGTTCGTTTGCGAACGGCAGCCTTGCAGCAACCTCGCAACCCGTGAGACAGCCCGAGAGTGCATGGCTCCAACGATATCGGATAAGCCTATTCATCTCGGCAAGTTGCAGCCTGCATGGGTTCTGATAGCGTTGAAACGATCCATCTTTACGCCATCGTACAGGGGGAAAAAAAACTCGATGGGTACTTTGCGTGCGACGTGCCAACATATTCCGACCCGTATTTTCGATGGTGCTGTCAATTCGGTTTATAAGTGTACTAGGGCGCGAACGAGCTTCCAATTGGGGGGGCCGAGACAGCCGATGGATCATCGGCGATACATAATGACGCTAATACTAGATCAGGGTTCCCAACAATCTTTGTTCCGAATGCTCAGGGAAGCAGCTTATAGCCCGAATGTTCCAAATCAGCTTCTGACTTACACAGCACACTTCTGATAAAGAACTTATCCGATTCAGCCACATGTGACAAAACGAGAGGCTGAATATTTGAATTATGAAAAACAGTCCTAGGTGGAAGCAACGTGCTTCCTTTCCAGCCGATGACTTGAAGGTATGACGGAATACAGCAAGTTTGGCGTGTGGGACCATCGCATGTCACCCTAGGAAGTTTGCTAGGACCAATATGGACGGCTGTGTATTGTTCTCCACATGCTTATTGGCATTGAAAACTATAAAACCGAGCGGCTAGTAGGTCCTTCCCCCAACTTAATTCCCCTCTGCACGATCTTCTGCTCTCTTCCGTAATCACCCGTTCGACGATGTGCAGACAAGTAGCGTGAGGACCAGTCGTCGCCTCTACTCCCATTCGAGCTGAGCGCCGTCTTACAGAGAAGGAACTCGCTGGTTAAAATGTGGGGTACGGTAACGATACATTTCAGCTCATGCACGCGTGTTGATTCAAGGCAGCACTTCCAACGACACCGAGTTATCGCGATCATGGACTGTGACTCGACTCGATGTGAACGCAGCTACCGGCATCCGCCCAATTGTAGACACCCGAATTGCACCAAGGTGGGCATTCCAATTCGGACGTCCGTGGAACGTGCCTGAAGATGATCATGGGCGAACCAGAACTTTGGTGAAGAGATACAGCGATCCATAGACGACGCCAATGATTTTTGCTTCCAGTGCCGGATGGCGATGAGCCGGCAGCACTGATAATGTCTTCATCGCACTTCTTCCAATCTCCACGGTTCCAATCAGATTAGCATGATATTGCACCATACATGTATAGATGGCATATTAATCACAACTTATCAGGAGAAGCGTGCTTGTCAGATGCACTAGGTTATCTAGAGGAGCGAGACAGCTTCGCGGCGTGGTGGGGTTTATAGTGCAGACCGAGACTTCATGAGGTTCCAGTAATAATTCTTTCGAAGTCGCATGACACCAACGGCTCGCACCTAGCCATTTCCCTGAGATAGGTATGGTTCATTCTGACGGAATGACGAGCTCAGATATCGACCAAAACGAGAGGGACACCAAAAAGCTACTGTGTAAAGGGTCAGGTATTCGACCCCTGCCCGTTAGACTCGACGTCATATCAAACATGGCCGAAGCTGTGCCCAAGGATCAGGTAGTGCTGATTCCGAATATGGCCTCGGAAAGCTAGTGTTGGTTTCTCGAAAGGACTTTGAGTAAAGTCTCAGTACCGACATTTACTTGAGATGTTAGTTCGATGCCATTAAGGACAGAAGATTGTATTGGCGCTCGCGCTTAGTCATACCCATACCAGCGAATAACCCAGGCAAGTAAACCAATTACTGCTTCTTCAGACTTACCTTGATCAGCACGTCTGTAAGCATCTTATGTTCCAGTAAAATATGTAGGTCATCTATTTGCGCGTGATACAATGAATTGGAACTGTGGACAAGTATTGTCCCTAAGGCTCTGACAGGCCCCCAGGATGCACTTAGTGCGGGTGGTTCTTGTGGTACTCTGTCAAACGGGTGAGCAGACCGGTGGACCAGCATGATGGAACACCCACTCAAGTGCACTAAAAAATATTTTATCAGCAAAAGCACCGAGAGCACAGGTTGGTGAAGCATACTGTTGTAGTCCATAGTGTAACCAACGCCAAAGAAGAAAAGAATCGCAAGACCAAGTTTATTCAAAGCCCTCTTCTCCGGGTCAAACGCGGCTGGTGGTGCACGGCCTTTCGGGAGCTTGGAATAGAAGTTGACCAAAGGTGCGAGACCCTCTCCAGAGCCTGCAGACTGGCAAAAAAAAATTAGCGGGGAAAAAGGGTTCAATAACAAAGACATACGAGGTGAGAAGGTGTCGCAATTTTGGGGGGAATGAGCCCTGTGAACTGGCGGCGAACGAGTGTGGGCAACATGACGGACGCGATTGTTTGCAGACAACGGAGCAGGTCGGGGCGGGTCAATGAGACTGTTTGTGTCTGTTTGTTATCCCACAGCCATGGTTCGAATTATCACTTGGACCCACAAACTCAATTAGTCAAGGTGGACATGGAACAATAGCAAGATTGGCTTTGACCACAAGAAACCACTAGAAAAGCCAGTCTATCGCGGATAGACGTGTCTCGACCCCTTTGACTCGTGAACATGATTCCAACGTTTGTCGCACACGCCCTCGCCGCTCTCTTTGTGACGTGCTACGTCGGTTCGATATATATTTCCAAGGATGCACGACTTTCGTTTTCCAAGACCAAAGCATACCTTGATTACGGATTTGCACGGCATAAATTGCAGAACGAGCGCTGGAGAGATGACCCAGATGTTGTCCGAGCGCGTCTTGCCGCAGTTGGCATCGCGACCCTCATCTGCTGCGCAATCGTGTCCGTCGTGATGTTGGTAGAGTTTACCAACACGAATGGGGTATGCTTCTCGATTTTGGCTGTGATGGGCGGTCAGACTAACGATGGCAGTTCTGGACAGCGCTGCGCATGACCGCCAATCACCTCGGTTTTACTTCTACCACCGTTCTGCCGCATCTCATAACCCCTTTGCTCTTCCTCGGGCCACTCTGCGCACAGCTCATGCGTGGGGCACTTCCCGGCCAGTGTAATTGGTCGTTTCAGGAAGATGTCCTTCTCTTTTTCTTCTCCGTCGCGGGTATGCGGAACTATCTGATCGTATGTGGCCAAATGTACCAACCGCGGTACTGCATTGATTCGCAGTATAGGCCCCCATCACGGAAGAGGTCGTCTTCCGAGCATGTGTCCTCGCGGCGTACCACCTAGCGCAGGCGTCGAGGTTGCGAATGATTTTCCTCACTCCCTTGCTATTCGGAGCAGGTGAGGGTCCTTGTCCGCATGTCCGCAGCCACGAGCTTACCTCCACTGATACAGCCCACGTCCATCATGCTTGGGAGACGTACAACAGGTATGGTCGTAGCTCGGCCGCCATGAAACGTGCCGCAATTAGCACGGGTAAGATAATCTTGCGCGATGTTACCGACCTGCTGATGAGTATCGATCGGACCTAGTGTTTCAATTTGCCTATACGAGCATCTTCGGGTTCTATTGCTCGTATCTGTTCCTCCGCACAGGATCTATATTCCCACCAATCACAGCACACGCATTTTGTAACATCATGGGCGTCCCTCAGCCTGGTTATGATATCAGTCAGAGACCAGACCGGAAATTAGGTTCGTTGCATATTTCCTTTTTGCGACAGTGAGTTAATGCCGCTAGTAAATAGCCATTGTCACTGCCTACCTCGTGGGTATTGTTGGCTTCATGAGCGTCCTTGACAGGTGGACATCCACGGAAGGTGCCTTGTATTGGAACTAGCATAGGTAAACATTCCGACGCTGGCTCGTCGACGATGTAACGACGTTTAAAAAAACGTATAAGCGCTTAGTAGACTTAAATGGAGATATGAACACCCACTCGCACATCCGTTGATCCATGTACCCCACGTGACTTGATCAAACACCAGCAAAAAGCTTCCACCGGTTAACTCATACGTTGATCGACCGATTCACTGGCTTGAACAACGTTGTCATCGCCGCTGCCAGTTCCATCATTATCGTGTAAAATGCCTCACAAGCGAGCCAAAGGCCCGGGACGGGAACGGGAGCGAGCGCGACGGTATGTATCCCTGGCAGTTGACCATGACCTCACTCAAAAAAACGCCTGATCCTTCGTCCCCAAGTGCAACCGATTTGGCTCCCAAGATCTCCATAGAACATGAACCTATTCCGAAGTCGGCCTCGCGTGTTCTTGGCTCTGGACAAATCAGGCGAGAATATCGGAGGAAGAAGCGAAGATTCGATAGAGTTACCAACTCAGACGAGGACAACGTTGAGCGCAAAAAGAGACGTCACGACGCAGCTGATATAGAGGACGGCGGGGAAAGCACGGCGCTCAGGATCAAGCCTGGTGAGACGGTTGCCCAATTCAATAGGTGAGGGTGGCCTCAACGTGATATGAAATGATGCCTGGTTGCCGACACGAACACATTTTAATTTTCATTCCCTTGCAGACGGGTGGAGAACAATATGATGCCTGTCATCAAAACAGCACTGCGGCAGTCATCCGCACAGTCGCGTAGAGTGCGGAGAGAAGAAGTGGCGCAGCAAAAGCTAAAGCGGGGCAAACAGGAAGACAAAGCCCGTCGTCCCCTAGAAAGTCCGAAAGTGCATCCAAATCCTCCGCCGACGGCTGTTGCTGGCGGGGAGGTTGTAAACCCTCGGGAAGTACGGAGGGAGTTCCAGGTGACCTCCTCATCTGCTCCCCGCCGGCTAAACGATATCGCACAAGAACCCCCAGTAATCAAGAGATTCCCCCGTGGCGCAACAAAGAACGATGCGGGCCCATCAGGAGTGTTGAGCATGGCCCAAAAAGCGATGATGGGGGAGGAAAGGGACAAGGCCATTAAGCATTATCGGGAATTGAAGGCTAGGAAACTGCCTGACAGCGGCGGTGTACAGCTCGACAGATGAATGGATTGCATTCCTGCCAAACTACCATACCTCCGTCCTCGTCCTGACCCCTCCCTCCCTTCGTTATAGTGTGCACATATTCCCGGTTACAAAAGTAGCCAAGCCCGCGTCACTCGGCCCGTGTACTGGGGGGTTCCCGGCGATCTGTAACGTCCTATTTTTGTCCTGCCATCGGGCGCTTTCCCTTCCTGTTGACAGGACCCTCGATTTTCCGGAAGCGGGGCCTCGCTTGCATGGGACCCAAAGCTTGTTCTCACTGGCGACTGAGCTGGGCCTGTGCGTCATGGCTCAATGTACTCCTTCCCCTTTACGGGCGCCGTTTGCACCCAATCCTTGAACCTCTGGGATCACATGTTTGGATTTCCGTTCCCGCTTTATTCCCGGACCGCGGGCTTCTCCAGCGCTTCGTGGTACCTGGAGGGAACGTTTCAACTCCGTCGATGGCGGATGCCTTGGAGATGCAAGTCAACCACTGGGGCTCTGCTTGGGAAATGTCATCAAATACTGAAACATGGTCATTTTTCAGTAAGCCCGGAATCCGTATTGGATCCGTACTGCCTGTTTGGCTGGAGAACTGGGCAGCACCGGCATCTATCTCACGTTCTGCTACCCACAAGCGGCACGATGTCGTGCATGCAGGTGCGTATTGAGTCTGTGGCTCAGTATCCGCACTCATCAACCGATCAGAGTGGGCCAGCCCCGAGGCAGTACATCCAAGCTCGGCTCGCAGTTTCAAACGAGGAAGCTTGTATGCTTCGCTCTGCCCGATTCGTTGTGCATTTTTGTATAATGCCCGCTGGGGGCCGGAGGTACATCCCTAAGCAGGTGATGATATTAGGGAGCTCTACAACCCTTTCCGCTATCTTCGGGAAGCCTGCTAATGCGGTGTGATCTGAAGTCGCGTCCCGTCCCGTGCTTTATAGATCGTGGTCTCCCTAGCGAGTTACCCGTTGCGATTCCCCCTTGCCCTCTTCTCTCCAATCTGTCGAGTGGGGTCGACCAAGCTAATGGTTGATATCGAAAAGCAACCATCTTTGCCAACGCGCAAGTCGAGCATCGAGGGGACGACGTGCGATGACTGTCCACGGAATAGTACGCTGCAACCTGAGACACCGTTGATACCCGCCGCAGGCGACGCGCAATACAACAGACGTAGAGCCTTGCTCGCCGTTGCCGGAGGATTCCTCGCCCTCTTCTGTTCATTCGGGCAACTCAACGCTTTTGGAACATTCCAAACGTGGTACTCAACCCATGAGCTCGCGTCCAGGTCACTATTCAGCATTTCATGGATAGGCTCGTTGCAACTGTGGATGTTCTTCGCCATGGTGCGTAGGCTCTCTTTCCAAAGTGGTGTGTTGGTGATGGTTTTGTATTAGGGGGGACCTATAGGCTGTGCCTTTGATGCTTATGGTCCTACACCGCTGTTATGCTCCGGATCTATCATCCTCGTTTGCAGTCTTGTCCTTACAAGTGTCTCCGTCCAATATTATCACTATCTACTTGCTCAAGGTGTCCTATTTGGTTTGGGTGTCGCAATGATGTGCGTTCTATGTTGTCTCGTGCCCAGCACCGATTTGACGATGGTCTAGCTTTTATCCAACGATCGCCTGCGTAACGACGCATTTCGACGAGTACCGTGCTACTGCAATAGGCATCGTATCAGCTGGGTCTGGTTGTGGTAACGTATCCTCCGTCTTATTGTGAATCATTACTCAAAATCAGTTAGGGGGCGTCGTCTATCCCATCATGCTTCGTTCCCTTTTTGGCGTAGTTGGGTTCGGATGGGCGGTCAGGATCTCATCGCTGATGTCCGCCGTGCTCTGTGGTGTGGCGATTCTTACTGTAAGGCTCCAACACCCCATCAAAAAGAAGGCAAGTTCGGTTATGGATATTCGGACGATTAAAGACCGTCGCTTTCTATTTCTTGTCTCGGGCTCCTTCTTTGTCTGCCTAGGTGGGTCCGCTTTGTTTCCGTGCTCGCCGGGTCCCGCTTAATCACACGTAGGGATGTTCACGCCGTACTTTTACATAGCAAGCTACACCGAGTCCCTACACATCCCGTCCAGCGCTGCATTCTGTGTGCTATCCGCCATGAACGCCGGCGGCGTCCTTGGTCGCGTGGCACCAGCATGGCTATCGGACAAGCTCGGGCGATTCAACCTCCTTTGTCCTTCTGCCTTTCTCGCCGGACTCGCCTGCCTCGTCCTTTGGATGTTCAGCAAGGACTTTATCACCATCACCATCTTTGCCGCGCTCTTCGGTCTCTTGTCTGGCGCTGTCATCTCGGTTGTCACTCCGTGCGTCGCGCAAATATCCGACATTCGCGAGATCGGAACGCGCATCGGGGTGCTGTACACGCTCATATCCGTACCG
This sequence comes from Sutorius aff. eximius, assembly GCA_038088915.1. Classification (NCBI taxonomy): domain Eukaryota; kingdom Fungi; phylum Basidiomycota; class Agaricomycetes; order Boletales; family Boletaceae; genus Sutorius; species Sutorius aff. eximius. The sequence goes on from JBBPJV010000012.1 coordinate 36,802, forward strand.
TGCGTCTGTTTCGCTCTCCCATGTTCACCGCCCATCTCATCTAGCATCTCTTTGACAGGTCGCTCTTTGGGGGTCCGATCGCGGGCGCGTTGGTGCAACGCGAACATGGAACATATACAGCCAGTATCGCACTTGCGGGATCGAGCATGATACTGGGATCGGTGTTTTTACTGATAACGAGACTGATGATCGACCGTCGATTGCGATGTCGTGTCTAGACGCATACAGAAGCTATGTTTGGACAGCGCAGCGCATTAGAACACAACCCTTGTTTTATCCCTATGTTACGGATCTGACCACAGCCATCTATTTGTGTAGCATGAATGTAGCCTTTATCACAATCGCGCATGTCGTCGAAAAGACGTGTCGGACGAGCGTGGAGGAGTCTGAGGTCTATTTCAGATAGAAGAATTATAAGTGAGCCAGGGGAGCGAGGGACATAGACTAGTTCGGGCTAAAATGGATTCCAAAATCGAGAAGCTCCCATGGTCAAGAAAGGAAAGGGTGACCGAACAGATGCCGGGAGTCGAAACCAATGAGCGTGTCAGGGAAAAGTGTGCACGAAACGCGATATATGATGGATGTGTATGTCGGCGTAAAGGTCTGCCCCGTAAAGGGATGGTTTACAAAGCTAGAACGTTTCTTCTTCTTCAGCAGGCGCGGCGCTTTCTGGGACCTCGAATCCTTCCTGGGAGAACGTCAGCCAGGACGAAAGAAGTGGCGCAACGTGAAGCAGCCACCTCGGTCGAATACAGAATCTTTTGAATTTCCTTAAGTACGTCGTCCTGCTGCCCTGACCCTTCGAGAGTTTCTACTTGCTGTTGTACGAGGATTTCGATATCGCGAAGCTAGGGCGCACATGAGCACGAGGGAAGCGCGGTGAACCGAAGCGAGTACTTTTGCAAAGTAAAAGTCCCGCTCCTTCTCTAGACCTTCCATGTGGGTAGACATCTCGCGGAGCTGGGTTTGAAGGTTCTGGACGGCCTCGTTCGGCTGTGTTGATCCAGCGCGATAACCACTGACGGGTGTCTTTCCGCCAGACCTGCCTGTTGCGCCGAGGCCGCTGGTACTCCGAGGACCGGAGAAAGGAGCGATGGTGGCTGGCGTGTCTGTTGGGGCACCCTTTCTCCGTGCCACCGCGTCATAGCCCTGGCCGCCATAGTTTGAGTCCCAGAAACGCTTCATCCACTGCAAGAATTCGAGGTTGTCTCTGCCACAGATCCGGGGTCACGATCTGGGCCATCGTGGAGACGAACAGGTGTACGCACTGCATCTTGCATTTCACGAGCTTTTCGATGGGTATGGGCTATATTTGAGCATGAGCAAGGTGGCATGGGACGTCATCGGGTGGAGACACACCTTGTCGATCTTTTTGGCCTTGAAGATGTTTTGCAAGACTTTGAAATTGGCGATGAATTCGTACTCGTGTTTCGCGTTCATCTTGACTCGCGTCATCGGCACGTCCCCTGTGAGACGGGTTATTGAATCGATAATGTGATCCAGGATGTGGATCTGTGGGACGATCCGAGAGTGTGTGCGCACCGTAGATGGAGTCGAGGATTTGGCAGTAGGCGGCGCCGGTGCCGCACTGTTCGATCTTTGTGTAGTTGAGTTGGAGTAGCTCGTTGACCCAAGCCAGCAAATCAGTGCGCGATACGGCAGCCATTGTTGTAGCGACGATGAAGGAGGAGAAGAAGAAGAAAAGTGTAAACGAGAGTGGTAAGGGTTCGCCACTTTTTCTCGGCTGTCTGACCCTATCCAAGTCATCCACGAGTGCGTGCGTTTCTCTTTGTCCTCGACGCCGCTCGACCGACCGACCGTCCTTCCAGCTAAAAATGCAGCCCATCACCCTCACGCCAGAGGTTTGCGGTCAAATCATACACTGGGCACGTCGCAGCGATCTTACAGCGCTGTGTCTCACGTGCAAGTCTCTCCAGCACGAAGCAGAAGCTAAGTTGTATGAAATAATCATGTCGGGCAATATCCAGATTGCGTTTCGCGCCTGCCAATCCATTATATCCCAGCCCCGCTTGGGCCCATACGTCCGCTCCTTTTGTTTCCTCCCCGACGGCAGGCGCACCCAGCGGGAGATCCCGGAGCAGTTCTGGTCCACGCTGCAGCTTGCCTTAGCCAGGATGCGCTCCCTGGAGTATCTCTTCCTCCAGGATCCGACGTTCGCGAGCAGCTGGGTCTTGAGCGACATCGCCCACATCCCCTTCCAGCTTCTCGAGGCAAATCTCCTCTTTTACTGGGACACACATCTTGTCAAGTTCCTGGAAAGCCAAAATAAACTCAAAAGCTTACATACCGTTGACGGCCCGGTCAACGACCCTTCTTTACACCTGGAAGCGGGCAGTCTTCCCGAGCTCCGGGTGTTTGATGGCCCGTTGGCGGCCGCGGAACACATTGTAAACGTTGGGTCGACGCTCACACATCTGCAAGTGGTGTTGGACAAGAATTCCGAGGTCGACGTCTTGGCGTTCGTTCCGAAACTTTCTCATCTCGCTTCTTCTCTTCGGGCCCTGAATATTCTCCACCTACCAGAAGGCCTCTCTATCGATGTATTCCGATCAATTACAAAAGCATGTCCCCAACTCCGTCATATTGGCACTATCCCACTGCCATTGCCTAGAAGCGTAAGTCTGCACTCTTTTCCCGGCTCTCTAACACCGTTATCTGAGTGGCTCCCAGTCGCACCGTTTCCACAGCGCACTGATGGCTATGTGCCAGCTCCGGGTATTGGAAGTTGATGTCACTTCATGGTCTCCCCCAGCAACAGGAATACTCCAGCGTGCAATCGCCGCAGAAATTCGCATTTACTCTCCTCTGATCGAGTACATCTGCTTTTGGACAGGAGCAACTAGAACGCTTTGGGGCATCGACGGAAATGATTGGAGTTGTCACTCAGAGAGTGGCCAGCACTCCCAGTTCGACGCACTTTGGAAGGCCAGATGATGGTGGTGATAGTCAAATAGCGTCCACGGCTGCCCCCTTACGTATCGCGCGGAAACAATGCAATTCGAGGTGTGTATTGTGCCTTTGTACGTCTGCCTCCACTTTACATGCCGTCGCAGATCTGACATATTAGCGATGATTGGGGACCGGAGTGTATTGTAGATATTCCAGGGTGTTCCAGTCATTATGTATGAAAAACGGAGCTCAAAGAGTGGGGCATCATCCCTGCACAGGATCCGGCGCTCGCCTCGTGGGGTGTCACATTCAAGGGTTGGCTGCGAAACATGTGGGTGCTGCGCTGCAAAAAACGTGTTGCGATCCCAAAATAGGGTCGGGGCAAGCTATCTATGGACGTTCAAGGCAAGCCAGATGACACTGCCTCTTCCTGGTAGTCATTCATTGGTTGCGCTGATAAACCACGGGGAGTCATCATGCTAGATTCCCGTTCATCTTCTGTCAACAGCATCACGTCTTCGGTAATATCCGCCTTCCGAATCGTCATCGTCTCAAATTCTCGCCAAGGAGCGCCGCTTGGTTCGACACCATTTAAGCCGAGCACCAACCCGAACACTCCCTCGAATAAAGGTCGACCCCCGGGCCCCCATGCAGTATCAACGAACACTCTCTACTTCCTCGATGGCACCATCCGAAAGGTCGATATCCTCTGGCTCTTCCAACGCCTCCCCGCCACCGAAGCTCGTTGCGCTTCCTTCCATGACGCACTCGCTCGCCGCGCTCCCCACCATGTCCTCGCTGCCCCATGACATGGTACACTACAATGCAGCAGCGCACAGTAGAGCCAAGGTAGGCGTCTTTGGATCCCGTACATTCGCGCGTTGACCGTCCTTTCAGATGGAGTACGCACTTCAGAAACAAAGACAACAGGGACCCGCACACGCAGCGCTCAACGTGAGTCTCTCCCTTGTGTGTGTGGCACATCACGCTGATCATCTTTTCAAAGGCGTATGACGTGCGCCGCTCGCCCAGCCCAGCAGTGGCAGAGGAGTCTCAGATCACAGTTCGACGACAGCAAAACGCGAGAATACCCAATGTATGTTTGGTCATCTTCTGTACCTCTCGAGATCTGACGATCCTCACTACCGTCGTTAGTCACGCGACCGTAGATGAACGCTTTGTTGTGGCCCCCTTACCACACTGGCGCTGGGCGCATTCATCGGTTGGGGAATGTAATCTATGGTTCCTACTATATCTCGGCAGGGTTAATTTCGGGCATTTGGGATTAAGTTATACCACTTACTTGCACTGTTCTCTTTTTACCAAAAAGTATCGGTTATGCCACAGTACATGCTGCTTAATTTCCAGTTAGATTTAAGGGTTTTTTTCTACATGGTATCTGTATCACTGCCACGTTCGTCCTAGAATTGAGAGCCTGTTCTTTAGATTGTTCATGTGTTGGCCAGATTAAATGAATAATATGCCACTGATACTTGACGTGTACGGGTTCCTGTTGATGGCCATGTCAACATGGCCCCCTTGGCCTGAAATGTGTACAAAGGAAGCACAAGCCGATCGCTGTGACGCGAGATCTCAGCGACATCCACAGTGCCTGATGAATCATCAAAGGCTGGGTCCACGCTGTGGAAGCAATGCGAAACACGGCAATCCTGTGGAGGCTAGATTGCACGAGGAGTGGCGCGAGTGCAACGCCACAATCGATGGGTGAGTACATTGAACGGTCTCCGCGTGAGGGACTGTTTGATATTCATACACGACATGGGTTCCAACTGCGTGTGGGGTATATCTCCGGAGCCCGTACTGCACGATTGAGCGTGTAGTATGTCGACTACGGCGCAGCGCCACAGGAGACGTATTTGATGTGGGACGAACTGGAGCATACGTGTTGAACATGCACATATGGAGCGAACGCGGTCTGTATAATTGCAAAATCCCATGCTGTTGCAAGCGGGTTGAAGGGACGAGAAGCCTATGATACACATGGACTAATGAATGCATGTGAAGGATGTGGATTGCCTTTTCATTCGGAAGGAGCATGTAGAGAAGGCTATCGTTCGAGGGAGAAGGGAAGCACAGCACGGGAAACTGTGATGGAATACAGTGTTTCTAGCCAATGCGAGGAGAGGTGCTGTGGATAACGCCGTGCATTTTCTGATTTAGGAGGCCTTCATGGTCCACCCGTGCAGTGAGACGCCAAGAAAGTGGAGATGCCCGAGTGAATGCGAACAAGTGCTACTGGGAATTCCTCGGATCAAGTGACGGTCAAAGAAGCTGACCGTCCCTATGTGGAACCTCTGGAGGGCGTAGAAGGTGTATCATTGTTCCACCACGAGACATCGAGCCTGGAAAGAGCAATGGAAGAGCACGACGGACGCATTTCGGGCTAAACTCATTTGGGCAGGCTTCTCCGAGTCATTGTCAGGGTAGACACGCCGAGGCGCGACGGATGCAAGTCGGTCTGCGGCGTTAGAGTGGGGGCGTTGAGTCGGTGGGAACGCTGGCCACGGCGTAACGATGTGGCGTTCCATGCGTGGCCGCGAATGATGAGGGGCGTTGCCAGATCAGAGTTCCATGGATCATTGTGGACGGTTGGCGCTGATGGCATCGATGGCCCTTGCTGAGTGACTTTGCCGGCGAGCCAAGGAATGGCCGAGCCTACCGTTATGTCAATGTTTCGGGATGGATCATGACTCACTCAAATCCGAAAAAATATCTTTCTTGGCCCTGCCGCTTGTGTGGCGTAGTCCTCGTATAAGTCTGTGGGTCGAAGACAGCAACACATGGAACTTGACTTGATGGTTTCAATTAAAGAGTCAGATTAGGCAAGAGATTGTTTGGCAACGGCCTCGGAAACAAACAAACACCTCCCTGAATTGGCAGCGGTATGAAGTGGACATTGACAACTTCCCTTGACCAGTGCATGCCACGAACGTTCACAGAGGGCGTGATTGTCCGATACTGACCCGCTCTGACAGAAATTGGCACTCGTTTCGCGCCGTCTGCCATGCTTGTGCCACTGACACTTCCGACATGTCTGCATCTGACAGCACAACAGGGCCCACAAGCAAACACGACCGAGCAAAGTTTCGTGGACGAAAAATGTTTGAGCATAGTCGCATGGCGCTCAGATCAACCCTCTGGGTCGCTTGGAGCTGCGGTTGGAGGAGGGTTCGGTTCAGTGTATCTCTTCGGAGCCCCTCTTCCCGGCGAGCCCGCCTCGAAAAACAGCCCGCCATCCTTGTCTCGTACACGCTTTCCCACTCCGACCACGTCCGCGCATTCCGGTCCTCGCGCTTCGTCCCCGCCGTCCTCACCGAGGTCGCCATCGCATTCTCATCGACACTCAGGCTACCTACAATCTCCTTCATCTCTGTCCTTGAACCAAGCCCTCATCAAGCCCTCTGCCCGCTCCCGTGTAGTTTCCGGAGTGTCGCGCGAGCAAGTACAGGCGTCGAGGAGCATCGTCGACTTTGAAGACGAACCCGAGCGACTCAAGGATCTGCTAAAGAATACAGCTGCCAACAGACAACCACGTGAGCGCAGCATCGTGGACACGCTGTTACCCAATTTCGAAAAAGGAGTGGTCATCGAACGAACGTCGCCACTTCTTCCTTCCCCGTTCCTCCAATCTTCTGCTCTTTCGCCGGTTAGTCTAGGATCAGGCAAGGGACGCGATGATCCAAAATCTCTCCTATCTGCGACAACTTCGCCAGTGGTCACCCCTAGGTCGCTCTCTGCTCCTCCCTCACCTCACCTCCCTGTCTTGAACGACAAAGCCGAAGAAGAGTTTCTTTCATTAATCGCTCACGTATTACCACCTCGCTACGGTACCGGTCACGGAATTGCAGGTCTTATTATTCCAGAGGGATCAAATTTATTGGTGTCCTTGCAGGAATCGGGGTATGATGGGGGGTTTATGAAGCGAAAAAGCTTGCTTATGTATCATACAGTGATCTATCCGTATTCGACACGCATGACGGTATATGTGTCGCAACTGCTCGGTGTCCCCGGTCGCAAAACGATACCTTATGCTGGACACGGTTGAGGTCGATTCAGATCGAAGAAGTAAGCGTTCAATAGGTGTCTCACCTCCTGCTCTCAACTATTTCTACAGAAGGCTAGCCTTGTCCTGGCTTGTGCTACATTCCGACCTCCCTATTCCGAGATTTTTGGCCTTTCCGATTCACTCGACGAGACCGTGGGGAAGAATACGCGTTATGCATTGTTTGAACTTCATGTCGAGGATCCTTATGACGTCCACCCTACGCGTCTTGAACTGTTGGGGGATTGTCGGGTCGACGGTTTCGCAGAGGCCGCTGACATAGTGCGCAACGAAGTAGACGGTACGTCCGTTCGCCATCTGACATCCTGTTTCTCCCATTCCCCTCACAGGCTCGTTATCCCTTGTTTACATCAGTAGCGACTACCGTGTGATCTCTAGGCCGCTCTCTGTTGTCGCTCAATTCGACGTTGTGGCGCGCGCGCACTCTGCCGCGTCCTCCTCCGCGAACTCGGCTGAGGAGCCTAGGACATTGGGGTTCCCCAACCCTTTCAAATCACTTGGCAGCGAAGGCACCGAGAATCTTGCATCTAGAAATTCGGACGGAACGATGCACGAGTGTCCACCCCCTCCGAATGCAAATTCTTCACGGCTTTGGTTTGGCCAAGAACAAGATGTTGGGGGAGCCGTATTCTCGTCTACGCCTCGCAGGTTAGGAGGTCTTTGTAGTCGATATATCGTCGCAAGAGATGGAATACTAGGACTTGCTTGGACAGATGCTGAATTCATGGTGTGTTTGGAATGCTCTTCCTGATAGCCCCGACTAACGATCTCGCGCGCAGATCTTTCAGTTTCGAATCAATGGAAAGACCCTCGATCATACCTTCGTGCAAGTCCAACCGAAAGGTATCGGCAAGATCTTGGAGGTCCAGCTAATCAACAGCCAAGCCATTGTAGTCTTGGGGGTCAGTTTCATTGCCTTACTGCATTGTACGCAACACTCATTTGGCGTAGCAGAGTTTGGCGCGGTGGTACACGCTGGTGGATTCCGATGGGGATGAAAGTGACTCAGAGGATACTAGATTTCAGTAGGTCTTCCTGTTATTGTTTCGTGTTCAATCGAACTTTCGTGATATTTAGGCCAAAGCTTGACCAGACAATCTCTCTTGGGGGGGCCAGTGCAGCCTCTATTATCAGTTTCACAAATGAGGTTGTTGTACTCCGTCATACTTCCTCAAGCCGTAAGGAGGTGGCACTTTTCTCGCTGTCAGAGTCACAAGATCGGCTATACCGTAGACTTTGGCGTTCGCAACTGACGACTACTCCCCGTCAGGAGACTGACCCCACTCTAACCGCAGTACTTCCCCTTGAATTCAACTCGCTTATATTTGGTTACAGTACGTTTCGCTGTCCTCCTCCACTAACCTTGTCTGATGTTTGTTCCCTAGGTGATGGCTTTCTTCGGCACACCTCCTTTTCAGCGCTTGCAACGAGTTCCCCAAAATCGCTCACAGAGCCATCCCCTTCCTTGTCCTCTATCCAACCAATTGAGGCCCCACAGTTTCAAAACACTTCCAATATCGCCATACCTGCATCTATATGCTCGTTACATCTCATACGCAACGAACGAACAGGAGATCGCTTTATCATCGGCGGATCGGACGACGGCGGTATTGCCATATGGACGTTACAGTATGCATACAGCCATCTTTCGAGGCCGGAGGGCTCATGCGCGCCCAATCAGGGACTTCAAACTCTGCACAAGTTTCGTCCAGTTTGTAGTCCCGTTGCTGCACGTCGTTCAGGTTCGTCAACAAGAGCACGCGGGCCCACTGTGTGGGTGTGTGTTGTGCATATCCGTGGATGGTACGATCGCGGTCATTGCAGTAGACGGGTTTGAATTGTAAGCCTGTCTTGACGATCGTCTTGTTCAATCGTGATACTCTTTGACTTAGGCTGTATCTCTTACCTGGTGCATCATCGCCCCTGTCGAGCATCCATTATGGCGGTGGCGAGGAACACGATCTGCTTATGGTGCGTTACGTCGCCGGCTCCGCAAGATTGTGGGATATCAAGACGGGCGAATTTCGGCGCGCGATGGATGCCGAAAAGGCTAGAGATGCCCATGGTGCTTCGGGCTGGTTCGAGCTGTGAGTCCTGCCCATCTCAGATTCCTTTTGGGGTGAAATGAATTTCAAACTCTTCTTGTAGACCACTCGATGGTAGAGATACGCACATAGGTTCGTCGATATCGACCCTTGCCAACTCGTCAGCCACCGTAGACTCGAGTAAGTCAATCCGTTCACGCGATGTCAGAATGATTCTATCTCAATCTCACTCATGAGTGTGCACATTCGCAATCGCACTGGAGCGCTTTATGAAATCGATAGCCGTGGATGCGAAAGCATCTGGAAACATCCCGGTCTCGTCTGTGACCCACTCCTCGCCCTTGACGCATCTCCGAACTCTGCTATCGATTATATTGACACCCGGACTCAGTCTGGATATCGATGAATTATGTGAACTCAAGCTAGGTATCACTTTCATCGCTGGCGGTGTCGGGCACGTATCGTAAGTTATCCGTTGTATTCGGCATGAGTCGGTTTGCTGAGGCCTCGACAAAGCCAAGCGACGACGTTATACAATCACCAAAATACGCGGAGCGCATGGTGTATATCGGGAGTCGTTTCGGCCTCGCGCGCGGTCGCAATCATCGCGATCCTCAAGACGATGTCGCTTTACGAGGGTATGTTGGCGTTCACACTCCAAACCCTTATTATCGATTTAGTTGATCGGTTTGTCGATAGACATTAGCGATGACTGCCAGACGGTCATCATGTTTTATGCCACGTCGCTGCCGTCTGTGGTCGGACCCCATTTCAAAGCACCGAATGTAGTTTATCTAGCTCGACAATGGCTAGATACGTCGAGTACGTCCCAGCGTGGTGTGGCTGTATCACATTGTGCTGATGGTTGAGTACAGATGAGTTACGTCACGCGGCGAGGATCCTGTTCGATGCGGGCATAGTGAAACTTTCCGACGAGGAAAGTGCTGCACTGGCGGACGCCTGGCAACATTACCGTCAGTGACCTGTGGTGCTGTCAATTCTTGATGTGTCGTACTGACTGAATCCCAAGTACCGTGCCTCCAGCCTTCTGCCGAGCAGGACTCGAAGCAGTCTGGACTCGCCCTGTTTGTTTGTGGGTACATGGCAATCGAAAAGTACAGTCTCCTTTCGACGAGGTGCGTGCTTTTCTCGCTTGTTCTCGCTCAACGCATGGATTGCTTCACAGCGCCCTCATCGACATCTCCAAGTCAATTTCGCATTATCTACAGGATGACAATTCGAACCATCGTACACTCGCCGTCGACCTTTGCGTTAAAGGGTTCCATATCTGGCAACATTACGTCGACAGCATGGCCATGTTACGCGCACTATTTGCACTCGCGACCAACATGCGCAAGGAGACCATTTCGGTTCAAAACGTCGGACCGCAGGCACGTTCGGCGGTGTTGCAAATCGCGATGCAGCATACAGGATTGTTTATGACCGTGTTGACGTTGGACATCTTGAATCCGAGGTCGGTGGCGGAGCGCAAGAGCGTCATGCAGTTGGTGGCATTCATGATACGCAAGGTAGGCTTGGGCTTGGGTTCACGTGCGCCTGAATGGCTGATGGTGTGGTGGTTAGCGACCGCTGATACTGTATCCAAATTTGCCGCGGTTGATGGAGGCGGTTGTTAAGTCTCTCGATCCGAACTCGACGACGAGTCGGGATGCTGTGCTGGACACTGCGACCGAAATCATCGGACACGTTGTCAAAACGTACGCCTCCTCCTTCAATCCCTCTCTTTTCTTTCAAAGGCTCACACCGACACTCTCGGACAGCTTCCCCACGGTCGACTTTCACACCCCAACGCAACGTCTTGCCGTCGGTACGGCTGAAGGCGCGTTCATCATGTACGACCTGAAAACCGCCACGCAGCTGTACGTCCTCGAAGGACACACCCACCGCCCAACCGCGTGCACGTTCTCGCCCGACGGCCGACGTCTCGTGACGGTCTCACTCGAGGAGGGCGTAGTGCGTGTATGGAAGGTGGGCGCAAGCCTCGCGAGTGCGTTGTTGCATCCTGGACGGCCGCCGAGGCAGGGCGAGATGGGATCGCGGCCGTACAAGACGTTTCCATTTAACGTTGGGGAGGCGGGTGAGTGCGATCGTTGGTTGGGTTACCAGATCGCTGAAAAAGGGCATTTTTTATTTAATTTCCCTGATAGCGAATATGACGATCGCGGGGACCCTCGAGGGAGTGCAGTTCGAATGGCCGTCGGATCGGAGCGTACGTTTGCATATACGGGAGAGCACGCTGTCGTTTAGTGCATGAGATCGTGAGGTGGATATTCATTGATCTGTGCATCCAGGCACAAGGCATGCGAGGAGTGTCGTTTGTACTTTTGTCTTTGCGTTTTAGACGAACACCTTGACAAATGACCACCTGGCTATTCGCTAAACTTTCTGTTTGGGATGGTGACAAAACCGGGAACCCTTTTTAGTCGTCAACCTTTGACGAGAGCCGATGAAAGGAGTAACCCTAAGAAGGTACAGTATAACCATGTATAATGAGCAAATCGACGGCAGTAAGTAACACAAAAGAGCTCAGAAAATGGATGGATGACTGGGTCCTGAAAACTACATACGAAAACGACGCATCTTCGCGTGCCAACATGCCAGTAGTTGCTACACCGAGGTGATAGCTCGAAAGCCTAAACACCAAGAATGCACATACAGTCCCATTGAGCCTCGTAGGACCTGCAAAAACCATCAAAGCACGTCCAGCACCCGCACATTGGGTATCAATTCTTCCAACGATGCATCCTCCTGCACTCGCAGTGATCAAACCGCCCGCAGCGACTCGTCTGTACCCTGCCCCGTTGCGGCGTGTTGGTGTGAACAAGAGGGCACCGAACGGCTGTCTCAGTCGAACCACAAGTTGGAGCGCTTGCATTTCCTTGTCTGTCTGGGAAACAAGTGAAGGGGATCGGAGGGATCTCGTGTCGGAAGGGGCGATGGAGTCTTGTTCACCAAATACCATCTCGGGGCGAGAAACAGGCAATGCTGTCATGTCTGTGAAGTTGTCAATTAGGTACTGCAAACCAAGGAAAATGGGAAATTCGCCGGCCGAAGAAGATAGGTGGTCTGCATTCTACTCAGGGATTGCCTCCATTACATTCCCATTGGGTTGTCGATCAAGGAGAAAATCAATCCAAGGGTGAACAAGACAAAGAGAATCCAATCGAGAGAGATTCTCCTTGGTCTTGACATCCACAACCCCGAGCGCTGGTGTCCGTGCACGGAAGGCAAATCCTGGGCTACTCCGGGAAGCAGACAGGTTCCCAAGCTTGAAAATGGTACATGGAAGTCTCATGCGTCGACCTGCAAACAATGGGACAGAGAGCGCATTGGGGCGGTTATACAGTCCTGTGGCCAAAGCGACATCAAGTGAAGAACGTAGTTCAACAGTGAGCATATCCATCTCAGTAGGATTGATTATTAGTGGAACATGTGTTGTTGGTGGCTGGCTGAAAACGGCAATGCTGGTAGGGAGGAAACTGTTGAAGCTGCCGAATTTTCCTGTCCATATGAGGATGCTTGTGTCTTCCGAGCTCATCGCTAGCAGTGACAGGAGCCGCCCGAGTGCTTGGTCCCCCTCACCGTATACAATCGGCATGGTGACAGAGAAAATCCCAAGTAATGAGTACGCCGCGTCCTCAACGAACGTCGTCTGCCGTCGTGAGGCTAGACATAACTTTTCTCGAATGTCATATAAGCCAGGTTGGAGTGCTGTCAAGGCGTGTGTCGAAACACCTGTGGTTTGCTCCATCTCCGGGATGATCTCAGGTGACTCGTGGTTTAAAATGCTGATGTCCAAGTACAGTCTCCAGTCTCCTGTGTAGAATAGGACGGTCTTGGATGCGTGATACTCCTGGTATGTCCATGCACGACTGTTTCAGATGCTGTCGACAAGAGCACCCCGCCGCGCCGGGTAACGAATGCCAAGGAGGTGGACGATCGTCACTGCGGATCCCCGATACCACTTGAACATGGAGACCAGCGCTTCTTGGAGCACGAAGTGATCCGCTTTATTAACACAACATGTATCACTTCATGCCAGATAAAACCCGGCGTCCCGCACGATCTTACGGAATGTCCATAGCTTGTCATTCGTGGGAGATTGCACAAGACCGTAGACCGCGGTGCGTACGACTCGTTCAAAAAGGAGCTCATTATCCCCCCATTTGTGCGAAAACATGGCATAACGATAGTATTCCGTGACTTCACGGGTGATGCGAGCACAATCGATTTGAGTCGTCGTTGAAGAGACCAGCTGTTTGAAGACAGGATGTGATTCGTGCGCAGCAGCTTGTTCCGACTCGCTCAGAAGCCGGCCAGAGAGGGTATTTAACACGAGTGTCACAAGCGATGCTATGGACATGGTTTAAAAGGCTACTCACCACGGACCCATTCCATCTGCTCATCATCTGCGTTCGTTTGTATCCCCGATTCAACCATTTGACGGAAACACTCGCTAGCGTCCATAATGCGGTCGATCGTCTCGAGATGTTCGCACATAACCCGATGGACCGTAAACATCGAAACCACAAACTCCAGATGGGAAGTGTCAGGCGCACGAAGGACACAGGAGAAAACGAACCGCCTACCTTGGTTGTGGCGACCAAGGCACTCTTCCAGTCGCCAGTCGCCAACGTCGATCTTACCCACTCTCTCAACAACGGTCGGTGCGTCGTATCGTGCATTGTCGCTTCATCCAGTCTCCTCGGATCCGGGATCATGTTGCTAACAAGGCACCGGGAGGTAAAATTTATGGAGAGTTGTCGAGACTACAGTAACGAAACCAGGGATACGGGAGATTCACCAGAAACCCATTCGACTAAAGGCTTGCCTTTATAGACCCTTCACGAATGGGATCTACCGTTTCAAGAAGAGAATCTCCTCCCTCCTTGATGCGACCTGCGGAAAATAGGGCCTCGCACAAACCCTGCCGAACGATGATGTGAAGATCATCAAACTTTCAACCGGATATCTAAGAAAAAAATTGAGTATACGTCGTGAGAGACCGTGGTCAAAGCTTACCAGTAAGATTAACAGACGTGACCGACTTGTGTCGTGCCGCAATTGGGTGCGCGCATGCCCGAATGATTGTATTGCGCCTTCGTAGTTCCTGTTCTCCATGCATGTTTTTCCGACGAGAAAGTACATGTATGCCTGCTGGATATATCAATGGTGATGTTACAATATTTCGGAACGCCATGCACATGCCTGGACAGTGTAGTAAACCGAGCTGAGTGGAGTGGTAGCGATGAGGTCGTCGAGGCGGGATATGGCATCACCATGCTCGCCGGCCATGAAGACGATGATAGTCTGAAGAATATGGACAGATGAGGGACAAATAAGCTCGAGTGGAAGGGATACATGCCTAGTGCGACACTCTTGGCAACGCAGCCGACCACAGACGATTTAATTTCGATGAACTTGGTGTAAATTAGCGTCGGTTGAGTGCGCGAGAGAGGAAAAGTACCTTTTGAGCATCCTCAAAGGCTGTGTCGTAGTATTGCAAGCGAGCTCGAACGAGGGCGCGATAAGCGAATGCATGATGGCTTGTATTTCGAGAACGGGCGATCGTCTGGGTTAATGTGGTATCTGTAGTGACAAGCTGATCATTGCGCCATGAATCGAGAGTAGCATCGTCGATTTGGATCTCTGGTTCCTGTAATATTCATTGTAGATGGATGAGCGGAATTGAGTTGAGGTGATGTTCAGATACATCGTCACTGAAGCAACAGCCGGTACTTACGGTCATGCAGGATAGACGTTCTACAGAGATCCTCCCCTTTAGGCGACCAATTGCAACATGTGTGTTGTCCGGAGAGAATGCAACCGAGAATATATTCTTGGTGTGCTGGACCTTAAGACCAAGCTCGGTGCGTGTCGAAGTGTCCCAAAAGGCGACGGCGGTACGGTCGAGGGTGCATGCGAGGAATTTCCCGCAATTTGTTACAGCAAGGTAGTTGTGGCGAGCTTCCCATTCCGCGACCACCGAACCAGTGGTTGAGTCGACCTGCTTTATATTATCGTCGGACGCGGTAAAGAGCTGGTCCTGGACCAGCAAAGTCCTCTGTTGAACCACGGATATACTTCCACTTTGACGTCCACGAGGAAGCGGCCATCGTTGCTGTCGTGAAGTCGAACAATGTTCGAAGTAGCCATTGCAATTCGATCACCTTGCGGCGAGTATTTCATTGCTGTCACCGAATCACCGTGGTCGAGTCGAAAAAATTGTTTGCGAGTAGCGACATCCCAGACAGTGACAGTGCCAGTGCCATCATTTGATCCGACAACGATTCGCGTCGGTTCTGGCGAGAAATCGAGTGCGTTGATGTCCCTAATCTCGTGTCAAAAGTGCTGTTCGAATGTCTTTGCGTCCCAGACGAATAGTTCATGCCATGACCCTGCCGCGAGGCAGGCGACAAACCCCTTTGCTGACATCGATGCGACTCGTCCCCCGTCTTCCACCCGCCAAACGTGAACCCCATAACTACCCCCACTCATGAGGTTCTCGCCGTTTGCCGAGAACACCACTGCACTTGTCTCGCTACCGACGTCAATTTCGGTCGCCGTAGGATCCCCTGGACCGTCGCTCAAGATCCACAGTCGATTTCATGTCGTCAGGACGCACCAGCCATCATCGACGCCATCCTCGCCAATGCAAAACAGAGTGGAGAAAGCGGATGAAGAGGCTGTGTTGCGTATCCCTTGTCTCATTGTATCCACGTTGTTGAACGTTGAACGTTGATATAGACCTGTACACTCACGCTCTATTACCACCTAGTATTGTAGGCGCTCGCTCACGCCCTGCTCACCCGCGGCATTAGTCGAGGAATAGCCCCTCCAAAGAATCGTCGGGCTACCCTCTCTACCTGCAGAACACAACCGTGGTTGCGAAGACGTAACCCTTGTTGCTTCCACCTCACCACACCTGCCATCGGGCAGGGTGGCTACCAAACTATGTGTTCTTCGAACCGAGAGTCTAGGGAACTTGGGGTGATCAGGTGAGATCTGCTTCATTCGTGGTGGCTTGGCTACCACGCCCACAATGCTAACGCTCAGTCATACAATGATCGCCCACTACCAGCAGCATGCGTTCATCTGGCCACACACGTTGCAGATTACACCCCGAGGGTCACCCCTGATGTCTATGAGTCAACACTGGTATCGCCGAAACGAACCGTACTCGTACTCCCACCCCATTTGACATGATGGACGAGTTGTTCCTCTCTGGCCACATTGCTCAGGAACATTGTTGACCCCACTCCACATGCGAACCAAAGAGGATCGGCGAATCAGAAGAGGACTCCTCGATAATTTTCAGGCGTGCCTACCAACGATTCAAGCATCGCATGGATGGAGGCTTCCCAAGAACCGGCCGCCCATCTGACTCTGATCCTCAAGGCACGCTAATTCCAATATCCCTCTCCGCATCGCTACCCCCCAATCTGTCTATGTTATCATGCAGAAGGCAATCGTGCCAGAAACACCGTCTGCAAGGTTTGTTTCCTGCCCCGATTGATCGTTCATTGCCCGATAGGCTCCTATGCTAGGCATCTTGACCAGGATTGCCAATCGTTTAGGCTGGTACACATGGGACCCCGATAGTGCGGGGAAGATTGTCATGTTTGCTACTCCCGACATTATCCCCTAGCTCCATTGTCTCTTTGCCTAGATGTGTTGTCGTACGCGGCGCTGCCTGGCGTGGCTGTTAGCCACCGTCCTCTGGCTTGGTCGCAAGCTGGTAGTTCATATGATCATCAATGGTGACCTCTTGTCTCGTCCCAACGATCTTAACCACGTTTCTGCCAACACCCACACCATCCAAGGAGACATCACTATGCGCCGGTATTCATCGCTCTCGCTTCTGCACCAGGCCCAGACCTATCGACGCTTTTGGACCCCGCAGACGCACTTTTTGCATTCGTCACCCTGCTTCCGCCTTCGTTACCTCATCCGTCTACTCTTGCTATCACGTTTCTCACGCATACACTCCGATTCTACACGACCCCGACGTTATACGTCTCTACTCTCATATTGCTGAGACATCTTTGCCACGCTCGGCATCGTATGGATTCTGGAATACGACGCCTCGTGGGATTGCAAACGCGCCGGATAGAGTACCCGGCCAACTCCACAGGGCCTGTGTATCGCGGGAACATGGAGGGGTGTTGATCGAGCAGGAAGTCAATCCAGGGGTGAACGAAAATCGGTGAATCCAGCTGAGAGACCTTTGATGCTCCGAAACTCCACAAGGCACTCCACCTTTGCACGAACCACAGACCCCATCACTGCTGCGGGTCCAAGTGGAATTGTGCCAAAAGTGCTGTTCGACTTGGCATGTCTTTATATTCCAGACGAACAATTCGTCCCGCCCCCATGGACCTGCTCTGATCCATCTGCCGTTGTTTGACGCTGCGAGACAAAAGACAGGTCCCTTTGTCGACATCGTTGGGACTTGTCACCCGTCCTCCACTCGCAAAACCTGAACCCCATCCCGATCGTCACTTACGGGATACTTGCCCTCAGGATCAACAGTTGCGAGGACATATCACGACGGATTACCCCGCCGCCATCCCATCTTGACACTTTGTCATGTTGATCGGTTCTCCATTCGTTCCTGTTCCTGTTTCTCTTTCGATCTCTCGTCTCTTATTTGATTATCGCGCTCTCCGTTGAATGGTTCCATTCTCGTCCTTACACCTTCTCTGGTCCATCCTCTTTTCGTCTTCGCCAAGTCCTGTACAACTTAGATCGATAATCCATGTCTTCGACGCAGTTAGCTGCCGGACAAGGGCCTTCTAACAGGACACATCAACCATCATGGGGGAGCCCTGATCAAGCGGTCACGTTCCCCTATTCTCTTGCCGATATACCAACACCCATTTTCCCAGTTGACGACAACTATCAAGTGATGGTGGCTCCCCCATTACCTTCTATGAACCATATACGCGTCGGCCACCATTTGACTAGGGCGTAGCCCGTTTATCTATAGTCTGGAGATGGGAACTTGCACTTTATTGTGATGTATATGTGTTCGCCTGGCACAGCATCCAGGTCTATCTGCATATCATCTGACAGAACACAACGATGCCGAAAGCGAGGTCATCTTCCAACCAAGTTCGAAAATAATCCGAAAATCCGAACACTGAGCTACGCAAGGCTGTCGAGCGGGCGGGCGGAGGGAGGCAGAAGCAGAAACAGTGGATGCTTACCAGGAATTCGCTATTCCGGCGACCTGGATGCAGAAGTCAATGGAATATTGAATGTGTCACGTGCTTCGTGGTCCACGGAAAGACGATTGTTGTGCCCAATTACATATTTTTACGACGTGCTTTCATGACGGTGCGGCGTCGGTCCAGGGGGATCGTCGTCAGGAACATTCAAGCCAGGGATACTTTCGGTGGGAGGCTAGTCTCGAGCTAGCCAGTGTTGGTCGCTCCCCACGGGTATTTCCTAGCCGACCGTCTGGTGATAAGCGTACGCATGTGTACATCGATCTATATCGAGCAGGGCTGTACTACCCGAAATGATAAAGCATTGTGCAGACTCTCATGATAAGACCCTAGCTTGTTCGCTTTCTCTACTGGTGTTCTGGGTGTCGCAGATGGCCACGGCTACAATGACCGGTGCGTGTAGACATTGTGCCAGACAAGACGAGACTGCGTTGGTGCTGACTACCGGTTTGGCAAGAGCAATCACCCCTCATGGAAGTTGACGGCGGTCGATGGCCCGCGTTTGGAATTACATTCTCAATGAATGGCAGGTATCTCGTGAGCGGCGGAAAGGAAGGGGTCCGGGTATGGCGAGTGAACGACGGCAAAGAAGTTGCAATGTTTGCAGCGGAACTTGTCGAGTGTCTCGCAGTGTCGAACGATGGCAGGTTGATCGCAGCAGGGACAGTCTGGGGCTGGGTGTTCGTCTGGGACGTAATGACACACAAGCAAGTCTTCTCGCACAAGGAAGACTCGCATAACATCAACGGAGTCGAATTCTCGCCCGACTCGACTCGGCTCGCTGTCGCATCAGACAATCGCACGGTCGTCGTGTGGAACATCGCAATTCTCAGACCAGTACTCGGCCCACTCCCCCATGAGGATGGAGTGAGAGCTGTAAAATACTCGTTGCAAGGTGACCGGATCGCAACGGCCACGGGGAACTCGGTTCGGGTCTATGATAGCATCGATGGTCGCTTGCTCTCCGACATCCCAGCCAAATACTCTGGGAGCAGAACACTCAGCGCCGCTCTCCTCTGGTCAAATGATCAGCTTTTCATCGCATGCGACGGCGAAATTAGGCAAGTCGAAACATCATCCCCTGGGTCAGTGGTCGCAAAATGGCCAGTCCCCGATGCCATGAACTCGCCGTGCGTCGCACTACCGCAACATGGCAAGTTCATTGCCCACTCTGCAAATCGTACCGTCACATTTTGGAACACGTCGACACACGTACAGCTTGCTGTTCTCATCCAACACTGTGAAGTCATATGTTCGGTTGCACTCTCTCCCGATGCGCGGTTGCTCGCAATTGGCGGGAATGATGGGAAAATTACCGTCAAAAGCCTTCCGGATATCATTGTAAGTATCCAAGTCATTGTGTGCTGGGGTGAGACATATCTGAACCCTTTTTCTGTCAATTCACCTAGGATTCGCTCCCATCCTCTGTTCTACATTCCACGCTCCGGGAACCAGATATTCACATTGATGATGCTATACTTGAGTTGTGGAGCAACGACAAACTCGCAGACGCACAAACGCTACTGACTGAAGCAGTTGCTGATTCTCGGAATGCAGCCCATCTTGCGTTTGCTAGTCGAGCTCTCGTGAGAGCTCGTTTACGACATTTAGATGGGGCGATTGATGATGCGAAAAAGGTTTTTTTCTGTTCTCCCAAAGGTTGATGACACAGACACTAATCCACTCCAAGTCCATTAAAATACAACCCTCTGTCATTGGATACATCGCAAAGAGTGTGGCGTTTGTCGCGGACGGGAAAATACGCCGAGCATATCGGACGTGCGACATTGCATTCGAGCACTTCCATTCAACTCATGTCACCTTCATCCTCCTTATCAAGGTCTGTGTCCCATCCTATTTTGTTGTCTTTTACATGCCCACGTTACTAGGCCATCATTGTTTTCATGGCCGGCGAACAAGACGATGCGATATATCGCTTAGAAGACCTCATCGCTACATTTCGCTTCAACTCGATATTCTACGTTATCCAGGTACGTACATGATATCCTGGCATTCAGGAACGTCGCCACTGATATTTCCAGTAGGCATACATGTACCTTTTCATAGGGAACGCATGCATGGAGAGCAGCAATTACCAAGACGCGATACAATCCTTTGAGCATGCACGAAGCCGAATGCGCAACCACACAAGCCGACCGCTTCTGGTTATCTCATTGGTAAGCTATTGTCGATAATTTTCGATATGCAGACGACAATACCGCCCTCTTCAGATATCCGGTTGGAAGTTTGATGATCTCGCCATCACCATCCGGCGGCGTCTTTGTGAAGCCCAGTATGCTGCAGGTCGCACGAAGGATGCAGTTAAGTCTCTTCTCGACATGGTGAATACATTTGGAGAAGAAGTCTACATGAGCGGACCGACCGCGAAGTGGGTTTCTGGTGCGTTTGACTTGGGGCGTCAGTTCGCCTCCCACACATTTGAGTCTTTCTTAGATTTTACATGCCAGTGTCTCTTCACTCCCGAAAGCGATACCGAAGCAACTCCGATAGCAATTCCACACAACAAAGCGACCGCACTTCATTCGAACCCCGACTCAACAGCCCCAAATTCGCTCTTAAAAGAGTGGGCAAAATCGTCATTGGCGAGTGGCGAGTGGAAAGACGCTCTGGTGGCAGCTGTCGGTGTGCGTATCTCCTTTTGTTTCAGTAGTCCTCACGAGCCTGACACCTCTGGTGGAGTTTACGGTCCCGAGATTCATGGTTTATCGGGTGATTTGCGAACATCTCGAAATGACCGACCGCCTGACGAACGCAGTCGACTGCTTCCACCAAATGGACAGCGAGTTAGCCAGAGAGACGATCACCCATGATGGGCGGCAAAAATGGGTTGTGGGTGAGTGGGCTTGCATACCACGTAAACGTGGTTCGTTCCTGACCGTTGTATGCTAGATTTCAAACGCCGTTGTTCAGAGAGACTAGAGGATCTTGGAGATACCGCAATGAGTGGCGACCGTCATGATGATGCCATTTCCCAGTATTCAGCTGCGCTGTCTCTTGATCCAGCTGTCTCACAAGGTCTTCTTACCAAGCGAAGCAAGGCGTACCTAGCCAAGGGTTTATGGAAGGACGCATTGGACGACGCAAACAAGGTACGTCCTGTTTGTCTCAAGCAACTCAGTCCGTGACATTACCGTTAGGCAATCACATCCAACCCGTCGTCTCCATGGGGTTACGAGAGGAAGCATGCAGCTTTACACAAAGCAAGAGACTATGAGAGTGCAATAAATGCATTTGAGGCGATGCTCTTGAAGATATCTCAGTCACCTGAACCGGACATTCGCGGTGAGTATGACGACATAATAGCGATGTTTATTTCCTTATCCCACTTCCCAGAGCGTCATCGCCAATACGTAAATCCAAAGGACACGAAAGCGGTCATCCATAGAATTGTCCAGGATGCCATTCGCGATATGCCACGTGTCCTCATCAATACGATGTCCGGCCGCCTTGTCAGCAAATCAGAACAAGCTACCGCATTCGAACTACTCCCAGGCTCCAAGGAGTTGGTGTCCTCCATGACGACTGAGATCGACCACGCTCGCATCGAACGTGACGTTAAGCAGTACTACCGATACGCCATGCTTTCGCATACGTGGGAAGAAAACGAACCCCTCTTTGACCAGGTCATCCGCATTGTCGTCTACGATCTCGAGGCATCTCCTACTCACGACAAGTTGCGAATGTTTTGCAAGACTGTAAAGGAGGCAGGGCTACACTGGGCATGGAGTGACACATGTTGTATCAATAAGACAGATCACTTCGTACTCCAAGAAGCCCTGGTCGCTATGTTCAAGTGGTACGAGGGTTCCGCTGTTACGCTCGTCCTCCTCCGTGGCGTACACCATCCGTCACAGCGCGGTGATCTTGTGAAGAGCATTTGGAACACTCGGGCCTGGACATTTCAAGAATACCACGCATCCAAAGTCATCCAATTCTACACTGAGGACTGGACGTTGTACTTAAACCTCAACATCGCCAACCACAAGGGGTCCCTGGAGATCATCTCGGAGATGGAGGAAGCAACGGGTATCTCCGCACAAGCTTTGATGGCACTGCGACCCGGCCTAGATGACATACGGGAGAAGCTGTATCTAGCCTCGCAGCGAGAGGCGACCTTTGTTGAAGATTCAGCATACTCGTTACTTGGGATATTCTCAGCGACGCTACCCGTCGTATACGGCGAGGGGGACAAGGCCCTCGGCCGGCTCTTGGCACAGTTGCTCACGAGCTCGGGGGACACAGGCATCCTTGCGTGGACAGGGAGGTCAGGCAGTTTCAACAGTTGCCTCCCTGCTAATATAACGGTGTTCGGCTATCTTTCAACAACGCACATCCCACCGGCCATGAAGGCTGCCGAAATGGAAGTGACCACTGCTGGATTACGTGTTTCTCTCAATCTCAGCCTGGCCATGAAGTTGTATGACCGACTCAACGAACTCCCAGTACCCTTGTTCGTCGGTCAACGGATCAAACTTCCGTGTATCGTTTTCAAGCTTGGGTCGCTTTCAACGTCCCGGAGCGGTTCGGAGTACGTATTCCGTGCCCAGACATTTGCACTTGGGGTCGTGGAGATCCGGACGAAAGAGGACCTCTCTCGATTGGATTCCCTCCACCTCATTCACCCCTGGATCGACTTTTTGCTCGACCGACAGCCCGTCGGCAATGTAGCGGAGACGATACCTGAGGAAAGCACAAATGATCATACTTTGATCAGTGGTTCGTCGACTGGTTCGTCGAATAGCAAATCAGCGGACCCACAAGCACGAACGGCATGGCTTGCTTCTCGCCTTGCTAGTGTACGACAATTTGGTGGGCGGCCCCCTCGCGATGTGCAGTCTCTGCGTCCGCCTTCGACTGTATTGCAGGCGGACAAGCAAATGCGAGCTCTCCAACTCATGGCTCGGCTGAGGCAGCCGTTTGGCGCACTGTTGCTCACCCCTAACTTGGGGGGTGTGGCGGCGTACAGGCGGGTCGCCGCGGAGAGTCTGATTACCGTTCAGGTGGAGGAAAACATGCAGACGATTGCGAAGAAGCTGGTGGAGAGTGTACGTATATGGGACGTGCTTTGAAAATTCACGAGATACATCCCATCATACACTAGGAATCTTCTAGGACATGAACTCCCAGCGTTATCGAAGTTCCTGAGACACCGTTTTATCTCTACTGATGCGATTTCTCGAGTTCGATAGTATGATAACGTTGAGTCGTTCAAACCAGGCACGGGCATGAGATATGCTTTAATGGTGTGAATTATCCGGTAAACTAGGCTGCAATTGGACGACGGTTTCCCAGGAAAGGCAAACTTGAGAAAAAGGGTCCTTCTGCAACCGCAAACTGACAACAACCTTGACCGAGACCACTGTGGGGTCCTGCAAGGCCTCAGCGTGGCTCCTCCACTACAGATGTCATTTTGAAGTAAAAACGTGCCAAGTTTGCTCATGCAAAGGAGCAGTGAAAGGCGCGATGCTTAGTTGAGGTACGCTGATGACCTACGGGAATTTGAAACAGCAACAGTCAATCATACAGAGTACCTGAGCCTTGGAAACGCCGCCATCTGCCATGCTCGTAAATAGCTGTGCTCTCAAATTCCATCATACGGTGTACCCGATATGTCACTTCAAACACAGGGCGGGTGACTCGATTCGAAAGGGTTATCCGGAGCCCGGTGGAGTTGCTTCCTGCGTAACGGCAATAGATGCCCCCTTTCCAAGGGCTGCAAGGTAGGCCGCGCTGTGGTTTGGTACTTTAGCGATGACTCACTCGTTGCGGGGGGTCGTATTGCTGCTAGCATTAGCATTAGTTCCTATTGGTACTCTCTGGGATGATCCTCACCTCGGCCCGGCGAAACTCGTGAGTGCCTTCGAGATGATGGCATTGATATCGCGTCCAACTTGAGCTAGCTTTTACTCCTTCGCCATAGATCCTCAGCACTGCGGCTCTCAATGAGCTCGATCCCGAACGACCAAAGTGGTCGATAGAGAAAGCCTGCCGAATTTACATCCAAATTCTCCTGCGGAAAGGTCCCTGCTCTTGAGGCGGCAGATGGATTCAAGCTGGTCGAAGGCTTTGCGATTGCCCGCCATCGTAAGCAGCTCAGGGGTAGCCCCACCGACGGCCATCACGGACCGACTTGCTCTAGTGTGCGGCATTGGGGTGAGCTAGTTGACGTGTGTTAAGTTCTGACGTTTGCGAAGCTGCGACTGTCGATCAATAGATGCACGTTGCTGAACGCGAAATCGGTGTGCCCGCTTTGAGTAACGCGATGACGATCTGGGGGTCAAGGCATAGCCGGAACTTTTCGTCTTGAGGTAAGGATAACATCGGCGTTGATGGCAAATCGCAAACGCGAGGGCTCGTTGCTCATTTCGGGCGACGGTTCAGCAGACGCGTCTGCGCGATCCTTCTAGATGCGCCATCTCTCCCCCACCTCCATCTATGTCGCCAATAGACAGGCGTATACGCGCCCTCCAGCTCACCGCTCGATCGAAGCAGCCCTTTGGTGCGCTCTTGCTCACACGAAACCCAGGAAGCGTGTCAGTATACAGGAAGATCGCTACGGAGAGTGGGATCGGGGTACGGATGAAGGAGATCACGCCTGATATCTCGAACAGGCTGGCGGACAATGTGGCCATCATCGACGTACGTTGGGTTTTGATGTGGCTTCCTCTGCACTGCTTCCGGGCATTCCACTATGCGTGCAGCATGGATCCCCCTCATGGTTGCTTGACTTTTATTCAAGGTTCTGGATCGTTGATGAATCGATCGTTTCGACTTGCGGGAATGCCCCCTTGATTCGAATCCCCTGACCACGTCTCCATCGATGGGTCATCCAGGATTCGATTCCCGACGACCGGCCTCGATTCGTCGCTATCGGCGAACCCCAATCAGTCTTTGGATCACTGCCAGGGGTCAGGACTCGGTGGCCTGGTGTATATGAAGTAGCTGAGCCTCACGCACCGCATTCAAACGCGTAAGAGAACCACGGTAACAGGAGGGCCATCATAGATCACATTTCATCTTCCTCCCTTCTTTCCCCGCGTGTGTTGCTATGGAACTGGTCGCTGTCGGACTACTCAATGAAAACAGGTGGCCGATCAAATTAGACTACGGGTAATGCATCACAACTTCTCCCGATCCCGGAGTTAGGAGGGGACTACGATCAATCCATGCTTTCCTCTGCATCAATGTCCATCGTATGCTTTACTTCATCTCATTTACTCGTTACATCAAGGTCATGTCCGCCTCGAATCAGTGCCGAAACCAAGACGAAATGGTGTCTGCACGAACAACCCAAACAATCCCCCTCGTTCATACGCGACCGCCCGGGAACCTCAAGCATGCAAATCGCACGCGTCCGGCCTCAACGCGCACCACTGTGGCTGCAGCGGAATCGCGCTCACACCCCTCTGTACCATCCTATACCTCAGGTCCTGTCACCCAGGTTAGAATCAAAAATGTCCATTCGTGAGAGAAAGGGACGTACGTGAAGGCGTGGCAACGCCTCAGTCACGTTCAACGGTGCTCCCGATGGTTGCTTTGCACTCCAAAAGATCTCTGCCGACGACGCAGCGCGGGGCCATACGATCGGGTCGAGGTTCTGTGGACCCGACTGCTCCGTCCAGAGCAATTGCTCACCTAGTCCCCATCAACTCCGCGCGCATACAATCAGGCACCAAAGCAGACGTACCTCCAAGAACGAGCGGGTACTGGGCCTCGGTCAAGTTGGCAAGCGGATCAAACGTGTACGCCTTGGGACGAGATAAGTGTCGAGACGGTCGTACGTGTACATGATGCCGAGTAGCCACTCACCTTGGACCACGTTTTAAAGGGGTCACACCAGCTGTTTCTACCATCACGACAACCAACGGCATCAGACCCTTTCATTGCGCTCCATGCGCGGAGGAACTCACAAAGTCGGGTCTGCTCCCACCCAACCGCCCGCCCCGCAGTCCTATCAGCGATAACAATCAGGAACAGGAGCATCAAAATCGAAGCACGCGTACGAGATAAAAGTAGTCGGATGGTGCCTGAACGATGCGGTATCCCCGGTTGGCTACCATAGCGGCGTCTTCTGACGAGATCCAGACCCTGATGGCATAGTCAGCAGACGTTATCCATGTGGGCCAACAAACGCACATGATGATGGTGTCGTTGGACAGCGTGAGGTTCCATTCCAGTATCATCTCTTCCCAAACAACCGGGGTCTTTCCTTGAGCAATGAGTGCGCTGTGGGTGGTGTTCGTAAATGTGGCGAGAGCCTCGACGAGAGTGGTGTTGGTCGAGTTGAGCTGTTGCTGCGTAAGGGTGTCGTTGACGTAGCAGTTGGTATTGAGCTCGTCACCGCCAGTGCTAAAGTAGGACGAGGAAAGCGTCGAGGCGACGCTGCTCAGGAGAGAAGCAGTAAAGTTGACGACCGCGGGGAGGGCAAAGCGAAGTTGACCAGAAGGGGGCTCGTTTGCATAAGTTGTCCAGGGAGAGGCATCGAAGCACGCGACGTATTCGGGGTAGGACGTGGCAATGGTCGCGGTGTGGCCAGGAGTATCAATTTCCTGGGGACCAGCGTCAGCGACACGCCCATCATCAGACACGTCTGACGCACCACAAGGACATCAATGCCGCGCTAAAAGGCGCAAAATATGAGCAATGAGCCAGACGTGGGAAAACGAGGGACGCACTGCGGCAGCGTACTGAATGATGTACTGCACGTCGCTCTCGCTGTAGGTCTCGTTTGTCGAATAGGCACCATTCGTGGCGAGCTCCGGGAACTGGGCGATTTTGAGGGGGAAGCTCTGACTGTCGACCACGTGCCAGTGAAAGACGCTGAGCTTGACCCAACTCATGGCATCGATCGTCCGTGTCAAGTCATCCAGCGTGAAGCTGCACGCCAGGCGTCATTCCGTGTCGAACAGAGAGAGGTAGAGGTACGCACAAGTTGCGGGCAGTGTCGAGCATGAATCCTCGGTAGGCCTATACGACATGATGAACACCCACGCTGAAACGACCCGACGAGACACGTACATAGGCGGGGGCATCCACGATGGAAATCGGCGCCTCGAGGGTATATGTCTTGTGCCCATAATAGTACCACAGTTGACCAAACGTGGTCAGCCCGCGATAGAGGCCGAGGGTCGAGTTGGCCGTAAGCGTCGCGGCGGATCCATCGTTGGGTATAGTGAGATTATATGCCTCGCAACGCGTGCCGAGGGGCTTGACGGACTCGGCGGCGATGCTCGTCACAGGCGTGCCCGCGGCGAGCGTGAGCTGGAGCGACGAAAGTGAGTGGGCCTTGGTGAGCAGGGCCGAGTCGTTGGCCCCGCGCCCGACGACGAGACGGCCAAGCTTGTCGTTCTTGAGGTAGTACAGGGCCTGTTGTACAGCATCGTTGAGGTCACTTGGCGGGTTATGGATGCTGAGGTCGAAGCGGAAGCTGGCGTCGAGCAAGAGCGGGGTCGTGCCGGTGTCGAGGGCAGCGGGAATGGGCCACAGGGCGAGTACTCTGGAAAGCAGAGAAAGGGCGAGAAGGAAGAAGAGGGCCATCGAAGTGGATGGTTACATTGTAGGACGCAAGTATTTATTCGTTCGTATATCCTTGTGGGAGTTCTCATCCAAACAGACGTCCGATACAATTGTCTGCCTCACACCGGCACTGCGCATAAACCGCGTGCTCCCGCTCCATCTCCTCCCCCGTCCGCCGCGCAGATTCGATTTCCTCCCGTTTCTCCTGGAGACCGTGTTAGTACAAATCCTGGTCAAAACTGAACCCACTCACATCAATGTCCCCATAGTACGAGAAGCAGAGCTCCTCCCACGGTTCCACCTCCCGTGTCGTGAACACCGCCAGCAGCGGCTTGTCAACGTCCGCATCGTCGATATAACACGCAAAAATCTTGCAATTCGGGTCGCAGCTGTGGTTCTAGTCGCGATTCAGCCTGCGTCCAGGAGCCCGCACAGCCGCCACAGCTCACCAAGAATCGTGTAAACTGTCCGTGTCCATCGCGATCAGCGCACATGCCCTCTGATCAACAAATCCACTCACGTTGCCCGCATGGTACGCGTCCACCACGTATAGATTCTCCCAGTCGTCCGGGTTCTCCATCCCGAACTTCAGGTGATGGAAATCGACCGAAAACAAGTATGTCCGGCCATACATGTCATAGTACCTGTCATCTGCCCAGTACAACGCGTGAACCAGTCACCCACATCACACGTACCTGCCACGTGCCTCGCCTTCCTGTTCCGTTAATAGCTCACCTGCATAGATACCTAGATACGACCCTTTTGGTATCTTTTTGTTCCCAGCGAATACCCCTATAACGTACTCAGCAAACACAAGCACATCATCTGATCTGCCTTACCCCAGCCCTTGTGTTCCGTCTTCGCAATATGAACGGGCCACTTGCGTCCATTCTGCACCACCTGCCAACGTCATCACCATGAGTGACACAGTATTCAAATACACCAGACGCACCCGGTTCGGACAGTCCTCGTCGCATCGACAGAACCGATTGCACTCGAATATCGGGCACTCGAGCCGCTGCAGCAACCCCTTTTGGTCGTACACGAACGGTGACCCGGGCCACGTCGGTGGTATGATCTCTGCATCGATGTACTGCTTCACCCATCGCCGTTGCCTTCGCGCACACGCACAGTTGCCCTTGGGATCGCACGCACCGATACACCCACAACTCTCGAGACCCCTCACGTCCGGCGGCGGCACTCGCTCCCCATGCCAGATCTCGTTCGTATAATGAAACTCCCATGGCGGCGTCACCTCCTCTCCGCGTCCATTGTTGAATATCTCGATCGACGGCGTCTGCGGCTCGTTGTTCATCGCTTCTCGTATGTGTGCTTCGAAAATCCGTCGTGCAACCTCCGAGTTGCGGAACGACGCGGGCATCGCGTTCATGTTGTCCTGCAGCGAGTGTGGGAGGTCCATCGCAAGCCGATACTCTGGCAGACGCGTCCGTTCCCCTGCCACGTACGACTCCCAAGTGATGATACGGTACCCGTTGGCGGGGCGTTCCAGAAGGGACGCGTCATTGGCTTGATTGGGCACGGGTGCAGCGCAGGAAAGATCCAGCGGCTCAGTAGAGGACACTGCTCTCGTAACCGACCTCCCTTTCGAACCACGCTGTGGGGAACGCGAACGAGGCCGACGAGGCACGAGTGATGTGCTGGATACAGTTCTGCTACTGTCACCCGAACCATTGGGCACCGCCTCCGACTGTCCGAGGTGAGCATGAGTCATCAATCATGATCGACCACCTACCTCTGATTCAACCTCGGCCCGCACTGCCAACAACTCATCACACTCATCCATCGAGTCTACGCCTCCACTTGGACACCGTTTGTGGGTACGGCCCAGCGCACCGTCTTGATCAGCGTCTTTCAACGTAGAGGGAATGTTAACAGACAAGACGCCGACGTCTTCGGGGTGAATAAGATCAGGCGTCGTCGATTGAGACGCAACCTCTGCACGGTTGTTATCCTGTATAATCCGTTCCTCGGACGTAATTGCACCCGTGTTCTGTAAGTTATCGCGTATGAGTGGTGATTGTATGTGGGCACATTGGCACACCTCGATAGTATTGTCCACCAAGACTGGATGTTCCTCCGGAGCGCTAGTATCGATGTCCTCGGCAGGCTAATAAACGGAAATGTCAGCTCTACGATTGTGGACACGGACATGCGCTTCACGTACCACGACAAGTGCGTCATCCAACACTGTCGGCGGAATCGTTTTCCCTTCATCAACCCCATCCATCTCGATATCCTCAGGAGGACTGATATCATCCATTACCTGCACCACATTCGCGCGCACAGGTGAACCACGCCGCATTTGAGCCCGGCTCTTGTGCACACGGCAAACCAGTTTCACGTACCTCCACCTCTTTTTTTCCCAGAAGATCATCCAACACTGACTGCGAGACCGTTTGCACTCGATCGCCTCCGCGCGGCTCGACATCCTCACTAGGACCATCAACCTGACCGAACCGCACATCAGCACCAATACCCATCGGAGACACATCCACCCACCTCCATCACCGCCCCTGCTTCCTCTCCAGCCTTGTCCGTCTCCTTCATTGCCACCCCCGCCCCCACTTCTGCTTCCGTCTGCGACAAATGCACCGACGCGAGCTCCAACAACGTGTCCGTCTCGTCCGGCCGACCCTCGTCCACGCACTCACCCTTGTCCTTCAGCTCCGACTCCGCACCCTCACGCTCACCCACTTTCCCATCATCTACACGCACCTCACCGCTTCCATCGACGTCCATCACATGCACATGCACATGCATATCTTCAAGCACTGATTCCCCGCCGCCGCCCGACGCCAACGCCGACCCCGGAACCTGCGTCACACCTCCAACTGGTCCCACATCGGACACCGCAGGCGACGCCACCTCCGACGAAGCCACCGATCCTGATCCCGACGCCGACTCAGAGACCCTCGTCCTGGGTAACTGTGCCCGCGTGAGCGGCTGCAGCAACGACGCACGCGCTCCGCGTGCACGAACCGGCGAGTCCCGCACGATGTACGGCTCGAACGCGGCCGATGCCGACTCCCGTCGTCCATCCCGCGGGTCTCTACCTCTGACCTTTTGTGAGCCGAACGAGAGCGGGCTCGCGCTCGGGTCGGTACTAAGGGGCATGCGCGAACGCATCGCGGTGGGCGAGGCGGACGCGTCGTCGGCGCTGACGAACTCCTTGCCTTTGCCCTTGCCCTTGTCGCCGTGGTAGCGCTCGCTGATAATCTTGGCCCGCGACTGCATGGGCGAAATAAACACTTCGAATGGAACAGGGGGAACGTTTGATCGCTTCGCACTTGTACTTGTACTTGCTCTCGGGGTGGGTCTTCCTGACGATCCAGAAATAGTCGTCGTCGTCGTCGTAGTTGCTGCTGAGATGCCATCCGCGCCGCTCTTTGCACTCGGACCTTCCTTCGGCGGGGCCACCTGGTCATTCGCATTCGTCGAACTCGGCTCGGGTACAGCGACGGACTCGAGTGGCACCTGATCATCCCCACTGCCGAACGCGCGAGCATCCTCATCCTCGTTGGACACGCATACATGCGCTTGCGTGGACATGGACGTGGATGCAGGCGATCGACCAAGTTGACTCGCACCCATATGCCGGCGCGCCAACAACGCCCGAACGCTATCCAAACTCGGCGTTCGTCGGAGCGTCCGCGGTTTCGGCGGCGAAGCCGATGGCGTCGTGGACTGCGGGGTATGTGAGGACTGTGGGGGTCGTGGAACTTGTGGAGCCTGTGAAGGTGAACGTGGTTCGTCCACAGCTGGACCAGCGTTCGTCGGAAGTACGGCCGCAGGCGGAGACATACACGCAGTCGTAGACGTAGACGTAGGTGCAGACGCGAGTGTAGTGGTGCCCTCGCCGGCTAAACAGCATAGCATCAGACACGCTCGAATGCGCTATTTCGGCAAACGCACCCGTAGAACCGACCACGCTCTCCCTCCGAACCGGCTCGCCCCGCCCATACGCCTCCGCACCCCGGCGCATCTCGTTGAGCGCATCGAGCAAAGATACGGGCGCGCTTGGGCGAGGAATACGTGGTGGTGCGATGATCAACCGACTCGACGACTGGGAGAGGGGTTGTCTGGCGGGAGGGGGCTCGAGCGGTGTCGCGACTTGGCTGGATGACGGTGCCGGCTGAATAGACGTGGATACAGTCGGTCCGTCGGTTGCCGTGGCGCTTGGCGCGGCGGTCGCAGTCGATGGTTGAACTTGCGCTGTAGACGACGTACTTTGAGTGTCTGGCGCCACCGGTAACGTTTCCACTGGTTTCTGGACTGGTGTTGGCTCTGGAACGGCCGGTTCGGGCATCGACATCGCCTCATGGACCTGCATGTCGGCGTCCCCAGTCTGCACTCCACCGATGCTGGATGGCACCCCAGGGGCAGGCGGAGGCGCGCTACCCGATACGCTCGCGGGCGCCTTACCGGACGATCGTCCAACGTTACCTTTTTTTACCAACGCCCTCGAAAAGAACGAATTCTCCCTTGCTTCGGAAAGCGGGCGTTTGAAGCGGACCCCTTTATACGACGAGATGTCGGGCATCATCAATGTACTCGCGCGTCCGAGCGGCTGTGACGCCGTCGAACGCGGGCTTTCAGATGAAGGTGACATCGAAGCAGATGTTGACGAAGTGAGCTGCGTGATGGCCGTTGTTGACGCGAACTTCGCTACCATGGGCTTGGGGGAAGGCGACGACGAAACAGGAGACAGCGGTGCGACAGGACCAGAACCAGAACCAGGCGGTTCACCCTCCGTCGCGCGCGTCTCCTGGCTCCTAATCTCCCCGTCCTCTAGCGTCTCCGGGGTACGCCTGGACGGTACGAACGGTTCGTGGGCGTCCACCTCACCCTCTTCGAGGTTCCGCATCTGCACATCCCCATCTCCGTCGACCTTGTCACTGCCCCCGCTCCCAAACGTTGACAAACCCGCATCTACAGTCCCTTCCACTTCTCTCGCGTGCGTCGACTCTCCAACTCCACTCTCCACTCCACCCTCCTCTCCCCCACTGGCACCAACCGGAGTCGTACCCTCGCCGATCGCCTGATGCGTATCCCCGACTTGATCCAAATTCACGTACGAATCGAATAATGCATCCTGTGCCGACCCACACTCGCTCTCCTCTGGTACGCTCGTTCCCGCCCCCGCATTTACGGCACCCGACGGACCTGTGACTGACAACGCCGCCATCGAAGGTCCAACATCGACACCATCCCACTCATCGCCCGGGTTGACGTCGTCACCCGCCGCATTAAAGCACATGTCGCCAAACGGATCGTTAAAGTCATCTGGTGGGGGATCGTAAGAAGGCGAGTGACTCTTCCGGGGAGGTGGGTCAGCGCCATTTCGTCGTGTCTCTGGAGGTCCCGAAGGTGAAGGTGAAGCTGGCTGCGGAAGGGTTGAGGCAGGGACCGGTTCAGGCGCGGGAGTGGGAGCCGTCGTCAGTGCTGGTACCGCCGTAAGCTTAGGTGCTGGCGCTGGCACTACTGACGGCCCCTGAATCGACGCTGGGACCGCCGGACGTCCCGTCGCAGCACCGCTCGCATCCGCCCCCCCATCGCTGTCCGAGATCGATATCACCTCCGCACCAGCAGGTGGCGGCGCCCGCGGTCGCTGCATAGGACGGACTGGTGGTCGATCGTCCTCCGAGTCGCTCGTGATGACAATCGGATCATCCGTGTTCACCACTGCGCTCCGCCGAGGACCAATTGAGGCGGATGCCTGGGATGGATGAGATCGGCGCGTCGAGTCACTCGAGTCAACTAGGTCGATGACGTTGCTGTCGCGTTGCCTGGCCGCGTCTAGGGGACGTACACGCCCCATGATTTCGTCCTGACTCATACGTTTTGCTAATGACGAAAAGAGAAGAGCAGAACGTGTTAGAGCATGAAAGTGGGGAGAGGGTGTACAATGACATACGTTTTCCCTTGGGTCTGATGCGCGTCCATGCGGCCGATTCGTTCCTCGAGTCCCCTGTTCGTACACATTCAGACGAACCAAGGCCTGTCATTAACGGGGAAAACGAGAAAGGGATGGACGCACTCGAAGGTTTTTGTGCATCCTGGAGCAGCCTCGTTGAAGATACCTTCTTCACGTTCAACGTCGACACTGTCTGCTTGCGTGCCGTCTGCTTGCGCGCTGCCATAGGTGGCCCATGTCGCGATGACCCCGCCCCGTTTCGTTGTTGTTGCGTCCCCTCCCTTTCCTTCCCCTCTCCCTTGTCCCGCACGATAACGTCCCGAACCGATTGCGAAAGCGATGTCCCAAGGCCCGACGACGACGCACTGGACGTGCTGCTCGCACTCTCCACCCCAGACGCCCTCACCCGGTCCTGCGTAGACCCATTCTTTCGTCGCGCCGACACCCCGCCCCCCTTCGACGATGACGACACGGACGCCAACGCCAAGGGTCTACTTGGACCTGGACTCGGGTCCAGCCGTGGTGCCTTGCGTGGTGTTGGCGCAGACACAGACCCTGTTGCTTTTCGTTTCGAGATAGGAGTTCGCCTTGCATGTTGCTCTGAATTGTCGTCGTCGTCGTAATCGCCCATTGTATGTACCGAGTCTGGGTCAACGTCGATGTCGATGTCTGAACGACTGCTCGTGGTAGTGCGTGTCGACGGCGAGCTGGGTTCTGAAAGAGGAGCCGCAGGTGGTTAGTCACGTTGAGGTTGCAAGGCGCATTTGCAAAAAAGCCAGTGGTGCCACATACGGGTCAGGACGGCCCAGGTTGGACCAGGAGAGATCCTCTTCGTTGTAAATGTCATATGTCATCCAGGGGCGTTGCGTGGATGTTCCAGTCGGTAAAAGTCGAGTGGACGATCTCAAAACTCGGACTTTTCGAGGCAAGGATGACTCTTTCTCGTCAGCGGGGTCGAAGCGTTGTATGGTCTGGATCGTTCTATACCTTCTATCGTACTTTGGATTCATTGTTCGACATTCCTAATTAAGATGGATGCCGCCAATGGATCTCCAGGCACCGTCGCGTTAGTACCTACCAACGACGCCAGAAAGGCATCGTCACAAAAAAGAACACATCTACGACGTCAAGACATTACGTAGAAAACCTGCTCTGTCCGTTGATACATCATGCGATATCGAGCGTGAAAAACATCAGTACTTATGAAAGATGAGGGAGGAAACGGAGTAGCCCGCGATCGTCATCGTCCATAACACTCCTCCAGTAAAACGAGACGTCTCGTACCAGAATGCATTGAGTGACTCCCGGTGAAGTTGCGAAGAGATAGGCGACACCATCCTATGGCAGAACTGACTACTCTCCAGCAAATAGACGTACGATCAAGTAGGTAGTCGAACCAAGGAAGCGAACGACTGTCACGATTGTCAATACACTTCACCAAAATGGATGATATGATCTCTTACATGCCAGCCCAGCAACGGAGAACAGGATGAAGGACATGTAGCCATTCACGGCTTGCGATGCCTGCCCACTTCCTGGGCTTGGTGTCGCCAAACTGTCCAGAAAGGATGATGAGCTCACCCAGGGTCAACAAACAAGGACAGCACATACACGACAACGGCAGCTAGCAAAGCCTGCATGAATCGGTTAGCAAACGAAACCGGTCATTCATAATGAACGGAAACGAACATTGCTCAACGTCCACACCAGCAATACCTACAACCAGACGCTAATTTAGCCGCGATCTCGACAATCCAGGTCGTTATGACTCACGTTCGTGCGGAAGGTTTTGTAATAATCCTCTTGCTGTGTCGCCGTGTCTACTTTCTTCTCCGCTTTTGGCGCCTTGGTAGTCAGGACATGTATCGCGTCCTCGTAGGCAGCATTGATATCCGTCTCCGCAGTGGGTACGGCAACTTCAACTTCGTTCTTATTTGGACCTTTTCCGGAGACAACCCCGAGGTCAGTGGATACCTTGTTGTCACCCTTTGTACCCCACGATACGTCATGGACGTTGGCAAACTAGGAAGCGGTGGTAAGTAACACGTCCCAGAAAAAGACGTCCAGACGAGACGCACGGCATATACGTTCAAAATTGAAATGTACGACGGCGCCATCAGAAGGTATTGTAGAAAAGACGTGATCATATGCCATGGTTCAAACTAGACTATCGTTAGTTTCTTCGACGTGCCGCCCATCGAACGTGAACTTACGAATAAGACCGATGAAATGATATAAAGTCCGAGCGTGGCCAAAAGCGAAAGGACGATGTTTCGGAAGATGCCATTCGTGAGGAGGTCGCTCGCCTGGACGGCACGACCCTCTGATTTGGCGACGCTCTCGACACCCTTGTAAGCAAGTAGGAACGCCGAGACCTATCACGCACATCATCACATTGTTGGCACGAGTCACAGAAGAGAAGTCCGTACCGTCATGTAAATCGTGATCAGCGCGAACCCAATGAAAGCCAGGGTATACGCCCACTTAGCACCCTGCGGTCGATTACCCAATGAAAGGATGAAACACGTGATGACAAGACCCAAGTAAAAGTAGCTCAGAACAAGGTTGAGATAATGCAAACTCGATATGTAGTCTTCCAGTGCGTTTGTGAGGATCACAAAGGCAATATAGTAGTTGCCCTGGCACACATTCGACATCACCAAGGCTATCCAGGATGAAGAGAGAAAACACGTACGAGGGCAAACCAGGAGAAGATCAGGTTATATAGTTGATAGAACATTTCGACATGTATCCAGAACTTGCGAATGAAGCTGTGTGACGAGCGATAGATATAGTGGAAATGGAAGGTACTATGCACGGCAGCGAAGAAGGAACCGTTGAGCCAACGCCGACGTTGCGATATTAACTCTGGAACTTGATCGGGGACATCGGTGACCGCAAAGGCTGACTTGACATAATGCAGAATCCATGAACCCCCGCGTTTCGACACCAATTCCCAACATAATATCTAACATAACTATGAATAACTGAAAAACGATAGAACTGACTGCTTACCCGATCTTCGGCGAGATACATGTTGGCAGTGAAGATATCGGCACCCGCGCCATGCATCTTCTCTCCCAAAAAATACTTCTGTAATGGGCCTTCTCCCGTGACGTCGTTTTGCAGAGCAATATACCGATATGCGCTGAATGCGCCTGGTAACACTGTGATATAGCCAAACACGCTCTCCAGAGGTTTATCTAGGATGTTAGACATCTTGTACTCAAAGTTCTGTGCCGCGACGAGCGGATTGAGCAGGTTTCGTCCATACTTGCCTTTGAGCGCCACGATCTCTCCGCAGGCCCCACCCACGTTGGAGTTGATATCAAAGGCCTTCCAAAGATGGTATATGGAGGCGGAACCGGGCTCCGTGCCAACATCAAGCAGTACGCAGACGTTAGGCTGGAGGATCGGCCCAAAGGCATTGAAGAACCAGCGGTGGGAGTTGATTTTCTTCTGGTTCCTTTCTTTGAGGCAAAAAATGATCTGGACAGGGACGACCCCCTTCTCTGCACCCTCAATCTTCATCTTCGGCGTGACAGAGACTGCGAAGGGTCAGGACATATCACATATCACGCGCAAACGTGCTCACTCTGAGTGGTATACTCGTAGATGTGGGCCGTCACAGGCTTCCTATTCACAATGCTCTTTGTTTCCGTGAGTAAGACCCAAACAATCAACCGACACACATGCCTTGGCAATCCCCTCTTGATATGCACCCATGGTGGCGATGACACTCAATGTCCGGGAATTAATCTTCTGCCGCCCGTCACTGACAATGCAAACCACGACCTTCTTCCACCCGTCTTTACCCCACGTCTTACTCCGGTCCCGTTTACACAAATGAGCGACGTTCCTGATGACTCCATGCATCGATCGGCAAAACAGCTCCTCTTCTTCGTTGTACATCGTCATGACAATGAACAACTCCGTACGCCGTGGTGGGTCATAGTGGAGCTGCCTCAGCGTAAACCCGGAATCCTTGAAGTCGTTTGGATCGCACGTCGCCGCCGAGTACCGCATGTGCGTAAACTCCCGCTCATTGCGCAATGCGCACATGTCAAGCAATTTGGAGGGGACGGCAGAGTCGAGAACGAAGTTGCCGTGGAACAACTCGACCTTCTTGAGCGTCTTATACCGCCGTGGAACGCGTTGCGGTATTCGACCGTACCGGATGTTGGTCTCGGTTTGGGCGTCATCGACGTTCGGAACGCTGTCGTAGCCACCCGGCATGGCGTTCTGAGAGTAAGAACTTTCTCTCTGCAGGAGTGGCATGTCACCCGTCTCAATCTCGTCTTCATGGCCGTTATATGAGGCACGTCCGAATTGCG
Source organism: Sutorius aff. eximius (assembly GCA_038088915.1). Lineage (NCBI taxonomy): Eukaryota > Fungi > Basidiomycota > Agaricomycetes > Boletales > Boletaceae > Sutorius > Sutorius aff. eximius. Next base: position 74,898 of record JBBPJV010000012.1, read on the forward strand.
ACCGCGGGCGTGAACCAGGCGTGTGTGACTGCTGGCCTTCATATGGGTTGTATGTGGCACCAAAGTAATCATTCGCAGGCTCTGGTGGAGATGTGACTGGTGGAATAGCTGTGTATGCCCCTTGGTGGGAATAGGCCTCCTGTTGTGAGAATGGATCGTGCAACAGCGCGGGTGCGAACGACGAGGGTTGGGGCTCTGAATTCAGGAAGGGATCTGGGAGCTGATAGGGCTGGTTGGTATCGTACTGGTTGTGTTCGTATCCCACCCCATACTGGGGGTCGTATTGACTGTAGTGCGACTGGCGAGGCGGGTCGTATGCATTCCCTGAGGTGGGTTGGGTTGCATAAGGGTTGTACCCATCATTGTAATGACCATGTTGTGCCTCGTCGGCCTTGGTATGTGTTTTTCAGCAATTCTTAATCAAACTGGGGACTTACTTACGTCTGGGTATCTGGACATGATTGCGCGTTCGGGTTCACCGCAGCGCTGGTGGGATTATAAACAAAACCCGCAACAACGCCGGTGCGGCAGTTCCTGTCAATTGAATGGCTGTGCTCTCAAACTGCCAATGCGCCAAGCCCTTCCTTTTGGCGGTTGCGCCGCGCAGCCGCAGTAAACAGGTAACCCCGTGTCAACTCCATCATAGAAATTACGCCCATGTTACTCGGGGCTAAAATCTCAGATACAACAGCTACCAAACGTCATCAGGGTGGTATTATAGGCAAGGTGTCCAAGGGCGGTGGAATGAACAAGGGAAAACGAGGTTTCAAATCCCGGTCTCATTAACTACAGCTCCAGATCCCGCTTCCACGTCATGGGTAGACTCACGTTCCCTCTGCCTGAGGAGTCTTGCAGAGTAGGTGAGCACCGGAAGGATGAGTGATGGTGACATGCTGACAAGGACCAGGCTCGTAGCAAGAGCAGACGATCCAGATACTGCAACAAGTCCGGCGACGCGAACGATGACAAAACCAATGTCAAGCGCGGCAAAGAGAATGGCAAACATTGTATAACCAAGACGCTCAGCGTGTTCCTGGAAAGGCGACATCATGATGCCAGCCATGTTAGAGTCGAGATTGCCGTTTCGGACTCGGGATGCATACCTTGAGTGCTGCAGGTGAGAGTCGACCATAATGGAGACGTATATTCTCGGCCATAACCAAGAATGGCAGTGTGGACAACATGAAGAAGTAGTTGCCATTGATAAGGTGAATACTACAGGACATCGTCAGTCGATACCTGTGGACAGGGGGCGGTAGCTCCTACGTGAAGGAGCTACGGAACTGCACGATGATCCCACTACGATGAGATGTGTTGAAGTATAGACCGAACAAGACACTCACCAACTCGATCGACCAGTCAATCCGGTCCTTGAAGGCTACCATGACATCTTCAAAGTCGTTGGAGGATTGCATCATATCATATAGAGTAAGTCCGAGCATGTGTTGAGTGAAAGAATTGAATATCTTTGAGATGAACTCTTGCATGTCGGGGAGAAGGCAGTATGGGTGTGGTGGGGATATTGCCAGTGGACAGAAACGCTTAAGTAGGGTACCAGAGGCAAAGGTTGTTAAGTTATCTCTCATTCGCGAACATTGTCAAGCTCCTTCACAGCCATCAGATACACAACACTTGTGCCCCAGCAACTTTCGAAATGATAGTTGAATTTGGACGCCTAGGATGATGATGTCCCGGAATCGACACCATATATGGCAGTTATTCGAGTATGGGTCATCCCGCTAAATGCTGCGCACTTGCTGCACGCGTGAATTTCGAGCTGAAACTCGTTCACCGCTTTTGGCCAGTAGGATGAGGTCGATGAACAGAATAGACTTATACGGCAATAAAGATGATCTTCCACGGTACAGAAGTTGTCGCGTGGTAGGGGTGCGGGCGCTCCGCCCGACAAGGATCCCAGCATCGGCTAGTTAGCAGCGGTTGGAAAATACCATGAATGGAAGGCAGAGGATGATGAGAATCGGAAGTAAGCCGGTGTATGTATCCGTACTGAATCTATTTCCGTGATAAATGAACACATGGACGATCACACTCGCGGCCATACATACATTCAAGTGGGGTAAACGACAATCCCGGTTTCGCGTTCTTGAACAGATGCATTGTGACTGTACTCATTCCGGAAAAAGGAAGGTGGGATTGCAGGAGTCGCCATACAAGGAATTGGTATTGATTTGAGGCCGTATTGGTGTCAATTGGATCCTGTGGTCTCAGGGCTCGCTGCAGCAAGAATATGTAGCTTGGGTGTACATGACGTCGCTGCTTGATTGTCATCGCTCGGGGCTCTATGACGGATGCTATCGACAGCTTACCTCGCAGTGGGCGAGCTGGTCACCTTGTCGAGATTCGACCAGCTGGTTCGGGCCTACGGATGGACCAGTGGCATGCTTCGCAACAAAGAAAAAGAAAGGGGTTGGTCATGTTGCTTTGCCGAATCCCGAACAGTGTTTGCTAGAAAAAAAGGCAATACCTGCTCGCACTAGGCGCCCACCTTCCCACAGTAGCTTGAATGCCACTAATAATTAAATGATTAACAATTGGTCAAATCACTCTTATATCCAATCAGCTTATCCAAGTTGGTCCAGATGCCTGGGGAGCAACTTGGCGAGCGTCCACGCATTTGTTGACCGTGAATGGGCAGTCCAGTTGTAACGTACATTGGTTGATATGTTACCTGCTATCAGATATCACGCCGAGTCCGCTGGTACGTGAGATCATATAAATACTTGTTCATTTCTCACAGTCATTGCATCTGAGGACTACCCAGTCAGGTCTTGTTCCCCAGTCCCGCTCAATTATTGCTCCCGTCTGATGCCTATTCTGGGGCGCACATCTGGTTCAAGGTGATCTTGTGTGTATGGGGGGGGGTCCCGATGGTTCCTCGGAGGATCATCTTTCGTGTGAGCATGGCCTGAGCAAGCGTCGAAACCACTGGATCGTGAGTGTGTAGGTCTATATCGAGGAGAAACGTCGCACCGCAGCTTGTTCGTTGACTTTCTCTATTTCTCTACTACGTCGTGCCAGTTGCGATGACCTCCATAATAGAGTCGTTGGACCGGAGGACCACTCAGCCACCGTCTGGGATGTCGCAACTCGCAAACAAGTGTTCTCACCCCACCACGAACGTTGGGTGAGAGCAGCGAAGTACTCGCCGCAAGGTGATCTAATCGCGATAGCCACCAGGGACTCTATTTGAGTCTATGGCAGCAACGATGGCCGCTTAGTTGCAGAATGGCAACCTCCCTGTGATTGTCTTGCCCTAATGAATTCTGGGAAATCTATTGCATGCGTTGCAAGCCGTAACGTCACCTTTTGGGACACGTCGACACACACACAACCTGATCCTATCCAGTACACCCAAGACATACACTCGATTGCATTCTCTCCGGAAAGTCGCTATTGAACGTCTATTCTGCATCACTGTAAGTATCGAATCCTCTTTGGGTGGCAAAATAGATCTCACCATTAACCCGACTGTACTATTGATCCCACACATACACTGTGCTGAACATTATAAGAGCCAGGGATTCAGATTGATAACGTTACGCTTAATTCATGGCGTAATGGTCTGCTCGCTACTGCAGACGCGTCATTGACCCAGACAATCGCCCATTCTCGAAATACAAGCCATCATGCATTCGCTAATCGGGCTCTCGTTCGAGCTCGCTTGCAACACTACGATACGGCGTTTGGTGACGCCTAAAAGGTACTTTCCACTCACCTCTCCTACACGTTGGATTCGATCCTGATTTACACCAAGTTCATTGAAATCACACCCTCTATCATCGGTTACATTGCAAAGTGTGTCGCACTTGTCGGAAAAGGGAAAAGACATGATTACATTCTCCTCAGGCGACAGCTATATCGCGATTGGTGGAAAAGGCGGGAAAACCACTATCAAAAGTACATCCTACATCAGTGTAGGTTTCACTCGCCGTCGATGTATCTGGCCGGGCTGTCGGTCCGTTCTCTTTACACCAGACACTACAGGAACCAAAGACTCGGATCGACGATGCTACAATCAATTCATGGAGAAACGACCAGCTCGCTTCTACAGATGCATTATTCACCCAGACAACCACTCATTCTCAAAATCAGAATCATCATGCATTCGTTCATCGCGCTCTCGTTCGAGCTCGCTTGCAGTAATACGACGCAGCCTTTGAGGATCCCCAAATGGTACTCTCACCTCTCTCGCACCCTGTCTACGATGCTCATTTACACCAAGTCCATTGAAATAAGGCCCTCCATGACTGGCTACATTGCAAAGAGTGTCGCTCTTGTAGGCATGGGGAAAAGACATGCTGCATATCGTGCATGCGACACCGCCCACCACCACTTTTCCATGCGTGCCTCCCTGTTAAAGTGCGTACGCATTTCACTCGAGTTTGTCTGTCCCTGACCTGCCCATGTTCTTCATGCTGTCGTCTTCTTTGTGTCTGGCAAACACGACAATGTCATATTCCGCCCTGACGACCTTATCGCTACGATTTCATTTGACTCGGTTTGTTACATCGTCCAGGCATGTGCACGGCATCCCATTGCAACATCACCATTGATAATTCCAATAGGCATACGTGCACATTCTTGTCGGAAATGCACACATGGAGAGCAGGAATTATGAGGGCGTAGTGCAGTTATTTCAACGTGCACGCACTCAAATGCAACGCCACTCAAGTCAACCGCTTCTAGTGATCCTGCCGGTAAGCTTCGATCGGAGACTCGCGACACGTGAACAACGGTCTTCATTTTTTTCGGGTACCCGGTTGAAAGTTTGATGATCTTCGTATCACAATTCAGCAGTGATTGTGCGAGGCCCTATCTGCGACAGGTCGCATAACAGAGGGGGGGCGATTCCCTCCTTGAAATGGCAAATTCCTTTCGCGACAAGGTCTACGAAAGTGGTCCCACAGTTGGGTCGGTTTCCGGTGAGTCTATCGTCCCCTGGTTTGATCATCATAGATCCGATGATTCACCGTGGATTTCACTCGTCGATGCCTGTCCAGCCATGCAATCTCGGACGCCGGCAGACTGGATGAAGAGACAGTGCATGATATGACGCATGAACCGTTGCTGAGAGTTGGCGAGTGGCGACTGGAAGAATGCCTTGATTCCATTGCAGAGGCAGGTAGTCCCTTTTCCTGTACATCCATTGTGGGCCTAATGCTTCTCACCTGGGGTTTGCGGCTCCAGGGTTCGCGATCTATCGAGCGGTATATGAACACCTCGAAGCAATCAGTCGCATCGTGGAAACTAGCGAGTGTTTCCGCCGAATGGTTGACGAATTAGCGGTGCAGAATGATGCAGATCGTGAGCAGGCGGAATGGACCTATGGTGAGTCACTGTGTAGCCTCTCATATGGGCAACTTGTTCACGACTGTTGTGTGTTAGACTTCAGATGCCGTTGTTTAGAGACACTCGAACGCCTGGGGGATGTGGCGGTCATCACCGAACGGCATGATGATGCTATCTCCCAATATACTGCCGTGCTATTGCTCGATCCTGTCGAGCCGCGAGTGCTGTTGGTCCAGCGAAACAAGGCTTACTTGGCTAGCGTGCCACTGAGCGTGTAGTCTTTTAATACATAGTTATTAACTTAAACTTATGTCGGGAAACAAACGTGGTGTGTCCCTGCATGTTTGGCAATGGACCATTCAACAAACGACTCGGACACTAAGTTCTGCGTCGAGTTCCCGATGATTTCTTCAAGCATATCGTCCCATGACTGATGTTCTAAGATTCACCAAGTGGAAGTAATACAAAGAATGGGCTTTGCGCGTGGGTGATGGTGTGGATTTATCTCCCCATCAGCACCAGGAATGACAGCGCCAAAATCCACAAGGTGTGGTCAAGGACTGCACGACGGTCAGGGATCAGGCAAGGCATATGATGAGGGAAATAAGATCGGATTATCCTTGGATGAAAGTCCACTCCATGGCAGAGGAATACGGGTCTGTAACTCGCAGGTTAATAATGGTGAAATCATACACACTGAAGCGTGAAAGGAAGTGGGATCATGGATAATCGGCGATCAAATCAGGGTAAACAGGGTCACCGAAGCTCCATACTGATATTCACTTTAATGTTACAAGGCAAAGATAAGACATAGTACTAACTATGGACCGACGTCCTGATGGTATTCCAATGGTTGGCGGGGAAGCATCTCCGGAAAATTCGCAAATGGCTCACCGTCAAGTCTCTTATGATACAACGGCACCTCCTCCATAGCCGATGAGAGCTCTCTCTGTGTCCTTGCGAAGTTTCTCCACGTAAACAAACGTGAGGACTATCAAGTCCAACATGTGCGCCACGTCGTGATCAACTTCCAAACGCGGCTTTCGTTTGGGACCGATGATGCCCAGAGAACCCCCGTGATATCTTGCGACCTCCATTCTCGACTCGTCGTTTCGGGATAGCTGCAGGCACGGTTGAATGCGGAAACATCTAGGATCGCAGGCGCAGTGCTCACCACCACCGTATTAAACAGTAGTATATCCCACCTATACGATCGACCATCCGGTCCCGTAAACGTTCGTTTCCTGCACGAGGCGCAAAACCATGAGCGACTCAACGATCCTCCACGACGGACACGTAGGGAATCTACACACAGTCCCGTGATCCCATGGCGAGGGAGGAACTCATTCGACTGCATCTCCTTGTCGTTGATACGGAACGTGGACGATCCAAACAAATGCCACTGTATTTCGCCCATGATGTCGAACCTGTCATGCATGTCCATCGGGTCCGCGTTCGGCGTGATCTTCTGGATCGTCGTCGTCCCCATGCCGAGCTTGGAGGGATGTGAGGTCTTGTACAGTACCTGGCCGCTCTCGTTGGTGAAGATGG